>OY735282.1:49420-108590 GCA_963457715.1 Argyresthia albistria
ATGTGTGCGTACCTGCTGTAGTTGGACTTGAGCGTGTTGCCGCACACGTGGGCACGGGTAGTCGGCGCCGCACGCGGCCCTGTGCTTGCTTGCCTAGCCATTGTGTGCGTACCTGCTGTAGTTGGACTTGAGCGTGTTGCCGCACACGTGGCACGGGTAGGTCGGCGCGCACGCGGCTGTGCTTGCTTGCTTGCTAGCCATGTGTGCGTACCTGCTGTAGTTGGACTTGAGCGTGTTGCCGCAACACGTGGCACGGGTAGTCGGCGCGCACGGCGGCTGTGCTTGCTTGCTTGCTAGCCATGTGTGCGTACCTGCTGTAGTTGGACTTGAGCGTGTTGCCGCACACGTGGCACGGGTAGTCGGCGCGCACGCGGCCTGTGCTTGCTTGCTTGCTAGCCATGTGTGCGTACCTGCTGTAGTTGGACTTGAGCGTGTTGCCGCACACGTGGCACGGGTTAGTCGGCGCGCACGCGGCTGTGCTTGCTTGCTTAGCCATGTGTGCGTACCTGCCTGTAGTTGGACTTGAGCGTGTTGCCGCACACGTGGCACGGGTAGTCGGCGCGCACGCGGCTGTGCTTGCTTTGCTAGCCATGTGTGCGTACCTGCTGTAGTTGGACTTGAGCGTGTTGCCGCACACGTGGCACGGGTAGTCGGCGCGCACGCGGGCTGTGCTTGCTTGCTTGCTAGCCATGTGTGCGTACCTGCTGTAGTTGGACTTGAGCGTGTTGCCGCACACGTGGCACGGGTAGTCGGGCGCGCACGCGGGCTGTGCTTGCTTGCTTGCTAGGCCATGTGTGCGTACCTGCTGTAGTTGGACTTGAGCGTGTTTGCCGCACACGTGGCACGGGTAGTCGGCGCGCACGCGGCTGTGCTTGCCTTGCTTGCTAGCCATGTGTGCGTACCTGCTGTAGTTGGACTTGAGCGTGTTTGCCCGCACACGTGGCACGGGTAGTCGGCGCGCACGCGGCTGTGCTTGCTTGCTTGCTAGCCATGTGGTGCGTAACCTGCTGTAGTTGGACTTGAGCGTGTTGCCGCACACGTGGCCACGGGTAGTCGGCGCGCACGCGGCTGTGCTTGCTTGCTTGCTAGCCATGTGTGCGTACCTGCTGTAGTTGGACTTGAGCGTGTTGCCGCACACGTGGCACGGGTAGTCGGCGCGCACGCGGCTGTGCTTGCTTGCTTGCTAGCCATGTGTGCGTACCTGCTGTAGTTGGACTTGAGCGTGTTGCCGCACACGTGGCACGGGTAGTCGGCGCGCACGCGGCTGTGCTTGCTTGCTTGCTAGCCATGTGTGCGTACCTGCTGTAGTTGGACTTGAGCGTGTTGCCGCACACCGTGGCACGGGTAGTCGGCGCGCACGCGGCTGCTGCCTGGGGGGCTTGCTTGCTTGCTAGCCATGTGTGCGTACCTGCTGTAGTTGGACTTGAGCGTGTTGCCGCACACGTGGGCACGGGGTAGTCGGGCGCGCACGCGGCTGTGCTTGCGCATGTGTTGCCCGAGGCTGCTCTCCTCGATGAAGCACGCGCCGCACACGTCGCACACGAACTTGCCGAAGTGCTCTGACAACACAACATTGAATTTAATCAACCAACATTTACCCACTGCGAGTATAAAACCCTCTTTGTTATCGCGTTATCTACTAGAGTCCTAACCCTGCCCTCGTCTATGGATGCTGAGCTCACAGCTTACAAAGCTATAGCGATTATGTCATGTCTCGTGGTCTGCCCCCCTAGACGTCTAAGCGGATTTGATTCTGATTAGAAGTGTGATCACTGGACGAGAAGATGCAGGAGACAATTCATCAAGTCAATATTTAGTTGCAATTCGTCAAGCGTCCCAAAAAGAGTGTCGTACCTGTCATGTGCTCGATTAGTTTGTCGATGAAGGGGAAGCTGCCGCCGCACTCGAGGCAGCAGAGCGCGTCCATCGCGAGGCGGAACTGCAGGAAACGCGTCCGCCACCGGGTGCACGATCTGCGGACGACACGGACCGTTGTGACACAGGCACGTATGTACGGTCGCCGGCGCCTAAAACCTATACAAGCATTGTATGGGCCACCCCGCAGTGTGTGTCTTGAGATGGTTCCCCGTAGTAGTTTGCAGTTGACGAGAGAAGTATATCGCAAAGTACATGAGAGATTATGGCGACTAATTTCCCGTAAGTTTGTGGTTACTTTGAGCGTTGATTGTATTCTGACTAAAATGCCTAATTAAATCGATAACCTAAACTCGGTAAGTAAACAGAATCGCTGACGTTCGACCAATAAAGTAGAACGCGCGTGAGACCGGTTAGGTTAGGTTATTTGTGAACCGTACAAGCAGTATGTGCGGGATTCACTCGTTAATATGACCGCCCGTGTACTTTTAGACGCAGGCGACCGTACGTTGTTTATGGAACTAGACTTAATCCAGTGAATAGTGGGGGGTGTTCACGCAAACGAAACGTTGTGCGTAACGTCACATCGATGTGTGCGCGATCGTCGCAGCGAGTCGACGCCACCATCTTTGACCTACATAGCATCTCCGACCGAGATCGAGCAGCGCGCGTTGAAATTGCTCTCAGGTTTCCATCTCATCAGCACAGGGCCACCCATACAAACTATCAGCTCCGGAAGCTGGTTCCGCAGATTTATACCCAAAAACCGCCAGCTGGCTGGTCGCCATTCGCGAGTGAACGTGCACGCTGTGCCCAGAACATTTAGTGATAATAGTTCCACCCAAGCGAGGGTCTGCCCGCTCCCTCGTCATCCAGCTGTGCACATACTATAGGTCTGCCTATAATATTTGAAGAGTTCCCTCGATTTCTCCAGGATCCCATCATCAGATCCTGACCTGGTGTCAATGGGACCAATGGGAAGGTAAACCCTTTCAAACAAAAAAATAATTTTTCAAATCAGTCCATCCGTCTAGGCGCTATCGGGGCATATACATAAAAAATAAAAAATAAAATAAAAAAACATCCGGACGAATTGTAAACCTCCTCCTTTGGGAAATCGGTTAAAAAGTAGAAGATACTCTAGATTTTTGTGTTTTTAGTAATAACTCGTGCATTTACTCACGGTAAGCATAATATTGTGATGCGGAACTGCTGATGAAGATCACACATGGCCACCAGAACTGCTCAATACTAGGTACAAATACAATGCGTGGCTGACGGGCAGGCAACGCATAGCCTAAACCGGTGGACCTAGAGACCTAGAGCCATGAAACTTTGTACAGAGGTTCCTTAGTAGCGTGGGGTAGCACTGAGATGGGATTTGACAAAATTAATTCCCCAAGGGGGGGGGGGATAAGGGGTTACAGTTTGTATTAAACTCAATCTAATCAAATAGGGTTTGTGGAAGTCGGCTTTTTCTAAAGTTTACTTTTTGTTTCAATTATTCATAGACCAGATCACCTCATTTTGAACTGAGTGTCATACAAATTATCCCCGGGATAGTTATTCTCGTAAAACTTTTTGTTGGTAAAATCCATCCTTAGTGTGTCACCTTATTATGCACACTCGTCACATGCCGCTTGAACGCCTCCACATCAGCCACGCGCGCGTCACACAAGCGACAGTCCACCCGCGTCACGTCCAGCCGCGTGACGCGCTTGCCCTCCAAGCTGCCCTCGAAGCTCCCGGGGTCGTGGGACAGCGTGTGCGCGCGCAGCTCGTGGCAGTCGGTGAAGATCTCCTGCGGATAGAGAAAGACTATTCAAGTGCCAATCTCGCGCTTGCGCTTGCTCGGCGGATAGTAAACACGAAAGATATAGTGTAATTCGTATTCATCAGACTGCATATCACCATGCTGTGCTATTCTGTTTTAAACAGCATAAACAAACGAGAAGCAAACACGCTTTTTGTTTACGTGTAGGCTACAAGATTGAGTATCTGTGTAAACTAACAAATTCTCTTGTTCTGCGGGCACAACTTAGACACACCATACAACGCTCGAAAAATAATCACAAAATGACGTTTGTACACGTGCACATGTGTGCGTGAACTCGTTCGTTTGTGAATGTGTGCGTTCAGCTCTTTATAGAAAACGTCCACGACGTGTCCTGCGAGCTCCGGGGTGAAGTGCGGTATCTGAATCAGCGCGGGGAAGGGAGTGGCCGTTCTGTACGGAGTACTATTATCTCTTCTGTGATTGTGGGTGTAGTCCGAATGAGGATTTCTATGAGTGAGGGTCGAAATTGTTTTACAAGAATAGGTAGTGTCCAACCGTGCAGTAGAAGCAGAAGTAGTGTCCCACCTTGCAGTAGAAGCAGAAATAGTGTCCCACCTTGCAATAGAAGCAGACTATGTGTCCCACCGTGTAGTAAAAGCATTAGTAGTGTCCCACCTTGCAGTAGAAGCAGAAGCAGTGTCCCATCTTGCAGTAGAAGCAGAAGTAGTGTCCCACCTTGCAGTAGAAGCAGAAGTAGTGTCCCAACTTGCAGTAGAAGCAGAAGCAGTGTCCCACCTTGCAGTAGAAGCAGAAGTAGTGTCCCACCTTGCAGTAGAAGCAGTAGTAGTTGCTGATGCGGTTCCGGAAGGGGCACACGTACGAGTTCTCCACCAGGAGCACGGTGTTGTCGTGCGCGCGTCGCTCACGGGACATGCGCGGGGCGGGGGGCGGCACGGGGGGCGCGCGGCGGGGCGGCGCGGGCGCTGGGGGGAGTCAACGTCCGCAGTCAGGTTTTATGACGTTCACTACAGCGAGAGCATATGACAAGCCTACTAGCCGCCTGTCGAAAAATGCTTCTAAATAGCTATGCTTCTATGACTTGGTAGGACGAAGGATTTGTCGGGTAAAGAAAGATCCCGGGAATGTAAATCTGTATCTCTGTCCATCCTGGGTTTGCTGGAAGAGATCTGTTTTTAGAGATAAGCTTGCCTTTGGAAATTACTTCTCTGTATTTTCTGTGTTTTGTCTTTTATGTGCAATAAATATATACGAAATTATGGGGAAAACAAAATCCTAGTATTCATTTAATCGTATGGCTCGAATGAATAGACTATTGGGGAATATTTAATGAACTAAGCCAGTTTTAAGTACACAAAGGTTCGTTACACTAAAGTTAAGTTAAAAGTTAAGTTACCTGGTTTGTTCAGTTTCTGCTTGAGCATGTTGTTCATCTTATTTATTCTGATCAAAATGTCCCGTTTAGTCTGCATTTGTTCAACCGCACACTTCTTACTGACTAACTTCCTTTCCTTCTTTTTTTTCTTTACCACATCTTTATTAGATTCTTCTAATTTCCGTTTTCGAATGTCGTTTTGTATTTCCGATAGTTTACATTCGTCTTTTGAGGTGTCGTCGTCTGAAGAGGGATCTACTGGAATATAAAAAGACTAGCATTAAGCCCGCAACTTCGTATGCGTAGTTACACTTTTTGGTCGCATTTTAATACGGTTGCGATTAATTTGCAAAGTGTACACACCTAATAGAACATAAAATGTCGAGAAGCGTCCGAATCAATTTATCATTATCACATAGAATCGAGTCAACCATATCCCAACAAAAACATGCATAGGCATATACAAAAACGCCAGTCTCGCAGCCTGCGCAGTTTATTCTACCGTAAAAAGTTGTGAGATCTAATTTTAAACCAAGTCGGTTAATTTAACTAGTATCTGTGTATGGTAGAATCTTTCCAACAACTTTATTATCGTATACTGTTAAGTACCTACCAAATTAGTTAACTAATAACATTTATAGTGATCGGTTCAATATAAGACATCTTTATTTCTTCAATAATAATTAGAATGACTTGGCAATCGCACTTAGAAAAGTTGTCGACTATAGGACCGTGTGTGCAACGTAATGTACCTATTGCTCTCGCTCCGAAATAATTCGTTGTTTTCTTATTAGTTAAGTTTATCTTTATTTAGAGATATGTTGTGTTGAGTAATAATATTCATTTGTGCTCTGGGTGCTATAGAGTGGTCAGTTGAGCGCGATTGCCAAGTTATTCTAATTATTATTGAAGAAATAAAGATGTGTTATATTGATCCGATCACTATAAATGTTATTAGTTAACTAATTAGGTAGGTACTTAACAGTATACGATAATAAAGTTGTTGGAAAGATTCTACCATACACAGATACTGGTTAAATTAACCGACTTGGTTTAAAATTAGATCTCACAACTTTTTACGGTAGAATAAACTGCGCAGGCTGCGAGACTGGCGTTTTTGTATATGCCTATGCATGTTTTTGTTGGGATCTCATTTCTTTTTGTAAGTAACTTTCCTTTTTTAGGGTTCCGTACCCGAAGGGTTCCAAACGGGACCCTATTACTGAGACTTCGCTGTCCGTCTGTCCGTCCGTCCTGTCTGTCACCGGGTCCGCCTGCACGAACCGTAATAGCTAGAAAGCTGAAATTTTCACAGAATGTGTATATCTGTTGCCGCACCAACCACAAATACTGAAATACGAGAGATATTACAAATTGAAAGTGGTCTCGATACAAGATACGTCTTCACAACACGCTTGAAAAGTTTATACCAAGGCCATTTTGTTTTGGTAGGTAAGCCTTCTTTTAATGAAACTAAATTTAAATGATATGGCAATGTCGTCCCCGGACTTCTACAAAGACTTTAAATATTCATTGATGAATTACGACGTCTCTATTTATTCTGTAGAACTTTTAGAAAATAATTATAAAATTAATAGTTTTTAATTACTTTTGTTTTCACACAAATCTCAGAGCTCAGAAATTCATTTTTAGGGTTCCGTACCCAAAGGGTAAAAACGGGACCCTATTACTAAGACTTCGCTGTCCGTCTGTCCGTCCGTCCGTCCGTCCGTCCGTCCGTCCGTCCGTCCTGTCTGTCACCGGGTCCGCCTGCACGAACCGTAATAGCTAGAAAGCTGAAATTTTCACAGAATGTGTATATCTGTTGCCGCACCAACCACAAATACTGAAATACGAGAGATATTACAAATTGAAAGTGGTCTCGGTACAAGATACGTCTTCACAGCACGCTTGAAAAGTTTATACCAAGGCCATTTTGTTTTGGTAGGTAAGCCTTCTTTTAATGAAACTAAATTTAAATGATATGGCAAGTCGTCCCCGGACTTCTACAAAGACTTTAAATATTCATTGATGAATTACGACGTCTCTATTTATTCTGTAGAACTTTTAGAAAATAATTATAAAATTAATAGTTTTTAATTACTTTTGTTTTCATACAAATCTCAGAGCTCAGAAATTCATTTTTTCCTTTTGGCCACTTCAAGTTTGGCTGCCAGTGATGTTTTAATTAAATACTCTTTGGTGCGTTGAAATGATGTTTTGCAGTCTGCATGACATTGACATAATGAGTGAGTGAAAGTGAACCTCATTGTACGGAAATTGTAGATGGGTGTCTCACGTTTTCCAGTAGGTTGTAGACAGTGCTGCTTACGGCGGCGTTTAGTAGGTACTAAAGGCCCTAAAAGCGCGGCAAGCTTTGAATCAATTCAAATGCTATTTTTCAACTAGCTACAAAGTTATTCTGACATAAGATGATAATTTGAACAAAACTTTTTGGGTATTTCATGAAAAATACAGTTACAGTTCACACATATACAGGGTGGAACAAACGAATGGGCCCTGGAGGGAAAGTAACTTAAAATCTCAAGATATCCGTCCGTCCGTCCGTCTGTCTGTCACCAGGCCGTATCTCATGAACCGTGGTAGCTAGTTTTAGGTTTTTTTGCCCGACTGCCTTTAGAAGGGAGGGTTTTTACCCGACTGCCTTTAGAAGGGAGGGTTATGTTTTTCGAGTGCATGTATGTATGTATGTAGATTTCTATGTTCCCTGCTACAGCCTGAATGGCTTGAAGGAATTTAACCTTTGAGGTGTCGTTAGATTTGTCTTGATAGTGCGAGTGACACTGGGTACCTACATTAAAAACAATAAAACTCAAAAGGGAAGAACGAATCACTGGGTTCGAATCCTCGTGAATATTATTTTCTTTTTGTTTATTTTTTATTGTTTTGAGTGCTTTCGTTTTGTTGTACGATCGATGGTACGGAACCCTCCGTGTGTGAGTCCGACCCGCACTTGACCGATTTTTTCTAAAGTTTACTTTTTGTTTCAATTATTCAACTAGCTACAAAGTTATTCTGACATAAGATGATAATTTGAACAAAACTTTTTGGGTATTTCATGAAAAACAGTTACAGTTCACACATATACAGGGTGGAACAAACGAATGGGCCCTGGAGGGAAAGTATCTTAAAATCTCAAGATATCCGTCCGTCCGTCCGTCTGTCTGTCACCAGGCCGTATCTCATGAACCGTTGTAGCTAGACAGTTGATATTTTCACAGATGACGTATTTCTGTTCCCGCTATAACAACAAATACTAAAAACAAAATAAATTTAATATAAAGGGGGCTCCCATACAATTAACGTGTTTTTTTGCGGTTTTTTTTATAGATAATGGTACGGAACCCTTCGTGCGCGAGTCTGACTCGCACTTGGCCGGTTTTTTTCTTTTCGGGTACTATTTCTTGTGCGTTAGATACCGACTTTCTCAAAGCCCACTCCCTATCTCTATGGGCTCTTCTCTGTGGCTTTGATGTTACGATTTGTGACAAGTCTGGGCGGTGAATTATATAAATATAAATCATACCTCAAACCAAACCATACCGCGATTCAGGAAATGCACACCTAGCGACATCTAATGGGGAATAGCGATATTAGACAATATTGTAACCGCTTTATTTAAATCATAGCTGGAACCAAACCATACCGCGATTCAAGATATACATAGCGACTAGCGACATCTAATGGGGAATAGCGATGAATCGAAGTAGTCGTGTACTGAGCTTATTGATAATTAATATATTATGAAATTGGGGCTAAAATTGCGCAATGTTTGAGTTTTCCTTGGCTTTGCAGGCTAAACTTTAACCATGCTCAAAATTTTAAGCTTGTGGGTTCGCTAGAAGTAACCTTTTGAGTTTTCATGATCGTGAATCAGTGAGTCAGTGAGTGTCAAAATTGAGGAACTTTGAATTGCTGTACCTTCAACTCTACTGGTTCAAATTTATTGAAATTTTGAGAATATGTCTTATGACATGGTGCCTTTTAGCCGCCGGGAATTCAGGTTTCTATCTTTATCCACAACGGAGTAACAGGTAGGTCAAATATGCTCTGAATGGCTTCCTGTAAAGGATGTTACTGCTGCGCCCGTATGTTTTGCTTTTTGCTCGACTTGGCTTGGGGGCGCTGCCGCGCCCCCAGATACCGTCTCTCGGACCAGATGATGCCTAACATAACACACGGTCTTCTCCGATGTGCAAGTAGGTACTGCTAGGTCACTGACACCTTTTCATCAAAATTTCTACTAATATCCTTCCAAAAAATCCGTGTTGGTCTTTGAATCCATCCCCAACCCCACTAAAATCGTTATCGAAAATTACGTTGCGTACACACGGACGAACGGACAGCGTTTGGCTTTCGGGCTTTCGGGTAATATAAAGTAAGATAACCCTAAACATTATTGTGATAATTGAAACAAATAGTACTTAAAACTTAAAAAAAACCGACTTCCACAAACCCTACTTGATTAGAAACCAATGTCAAGTGCTTTTTGAGTTTAATACAAACTGTAACCCCCTATTCCCCCCCTCCCCCCCTTGGGGAATTAATTTCGTCAAATCCCATCTTAGTACTACCCTACGCTACATATGGAACCCCTGTACAAAGTTTCATGGCTCTAGGTCCACCGGTTTGGGCTATGCGTGTAAAATTCGACTATCATGCCAAGTAATAGAGCATATAATCAAATGATTCCCCCGTGACTCTCCATACAAACTTTAGAGGTCTTTTTGACCCACTTAGGGTCCGAATTAAGTAAAAGCCGTTCTTAGCGAGCGGCTTTGTAATAATAAGAAGATATTCCCATCAATACAATCTTTCTCGCTGCAGCCGTTGCTCCGGTTTTTTGATCAGTCAGGACTTACTCTTTTATATAAAGAGATTAATGTTTGTAAAATAACTACACCAGCTAGTGTTCAAGACTATTTTCTTTTTGTTTCTTTTTATCAATGATAAAAAGAAACAAAAAGAAAATAAGTCGGCAGTATTGGCGACGACCTCTGTGGCAGTGCGGTCGACGTTTTGCTTCACACGCGAGAGGTCCCGGGTTGGAAACACGGCCGAGAAGAAAGATTCTTTCTATTATTATAGAAGTATTTCTGGTATCCACGACTAGTGTAACTTATCTACAATATTCTGAGTTAGTACTAATGATTGCTGGTACCTATACCCCCAGTGTATCTGAGTTAGTACTAATATTTGCTAGTACCTACCGCCAGTGTATCTGAGTTAGTACTAATATTTGCTGGTACCTACCGCCAGTGTATCTGAGTTAGTACTAATATTTGCTGGTACCTACCGCCAGTGTATCTGAGTTAGTACTAATATTTGCTAGCTAGTACCTACCGCCAGTGTATCTGAGTTAGTACTAATATTTGCTTGTACCTACTGCCAGTGTATCTGAGTTAGTCTAATATTTGCTAGTACCTACCGCCAGAGTGTCTGAGTTAGTCTAATATTTCCTGGTACCTACCGCCAGTGTATCTGAGTTAGTCTAATATTTGCTGGTACCTACCGCCAGTGTATCTGAGTTAGTACTAATATTTGCTGGTACCTACCGCCATTGTCTTGCAAGGCATCCCCCGAGTCCCCCGCTGGAGAGCCGGCTGTGTCCCCCGGGGTTTCTTCACTTTTCACATCCGACTCCACTTTCACTTTGAACTCCTCCTCACCTGCAAATACAAGTGGAATTTTGAGAAGGCTGTACGTAGTGGCCGAGCTTTCGTTGCGCACTTTATAGCTTTTATCTTGTAACCCTCTCGCTCCAGCATCTATTGTTCTCCATTGTTAGTTTGTTCGGCCTATGTCTTTATATTATCTAATCTGTGCTATAGGTACTGATTTTATACACCAATTTCGGTGACACTTTAGAAGGGCTATTTTAGAATGAAAATGTACTGCTTTTTAGGGTTCTGTACCCGAAGGGTGCCAAACGGGACCCTATTACTGAGACTTCACTGTCTGTCCGTCCGTCCATCCGTCCATCCGTCCGACCGTCCGTCTGTCTGTCACCAGGCTGTATCTCATAAACCGTGGTAGCTAGACAGTTGAAATTTTCACAGATGATGTATTTCTGTTGCCGCTATAACAACAAATACTAAAAATCAAAAGAAATTTAATATTAAGGGGGGCTCCCATACAACAAGCGTGATTTTTTTTGCTCATTTTTGCTCGATATTGATAATGGTAGCAGGTAGACGCTTAAAATGTTCACAATATATTGAGTATATTATTTACTTAAAAAATAAATAATTAAATTAAAATTAAATTAATATTTGGGGGGGGGCTCCTATTTTTTTTTTTGCGGTTTTTTATAGATAATGGTACGGAAACCTTCGTGCGCGAGTCCGACTCGCACTTGGCCGGTTATTCCTATATGGGGTGGCAGAGGCAATTATGCTCCCTTTTAACCAGATATTCAATACTGTAATTTGCTACTAGCAGCCGCAGCAGGTGATGGAAGGTTTTCTCACAATGATTTCCATCTCTTTTAGCATTTGAATGTTAGGTGTAGTTAATAAAATCTCTTTGCTACAGCGCTTATTACATTACGCTGTCGGCAGGGCACGATTAGTATAGACGTCTCACTCTGATGGAACGACTAGAAAGAGACAGTGAGTCAGACAGGGCCCTGCCGACAGCGTAGTCTAATAGGCCCATACATGGTAAGGAGATGCAGGTTCAATCCTGGTGCTGATCATGTACCAATGAGATACCATTAACCCCTTCTTCGACACATCTTATCTATCGTATCGTATCGTATATATTTATTGCACATATCAGAAAAAAACACAAACAATACAGAAAAGGCATGAACAAAGGCAAGCTTATCTCTAAAAAGAGATAAGCTTGCCTTTATTCGGTTGTTCAACCTGTGTGCTTCTGAGAGTGAACCTGTTAATGTCTTATGTACACTATCGGACGCTCCGTGTTTTGGATGGCACGTTAAACTGTAGGTCCCGGCTACTTGGTAGTAAAACCCCTCCACCAATCCGCACTGAGTCAGTGTGGTGGAGTGTGGTTTCATCTTACTCGTGTCCGGGTAAAAGCCTGTGCCCCCCGGTGGGCACATTAATGGGCTACAGTTACTTAAATGGTAAGCATCAGATTTAACCCCAAAAACATCTGTCTGTACCTGCATGCACCCGCGAGAGCATGGCTTCCTCACAGCTCAACACTTGCTGTTTGAAGATGCTCGCCTCGCGGAGGCGCACCACACATGTCGCACACACCAGCCGCTGGGAGACCGCCCCGTCCAGGTTAGATAGCTGCAACCATATGGGGCGTTACTAATGGGACTATCAGAACTAAATCTGGGGGCACGGCAGTGCCCCCGCCAAGAAGAGCGCGAAGCACTGGGGCACTACCCACCTTTTCTCGTAACGCTTCGTCGTTATTTTGAACTCTCAGAACTTGGGTTTGGATTATACCAGATCGACGAAATTCTTGGGATGTGATGTCAATAGTAGACACATTAAACCCATATTTATACTTTAGATTTTATTGCTACCTAAAAAAACCCCGATTTCATCACTGACTTACTCACTGTTGATCAACAAAACTTTTAGGGCACTTCCTGAAGTCCTAGAAAGCTGAAATTTGATATGTAGGCTAGGATTAGCACACAAACAACCGCAAAATCTTAAAACTTGGAATTTTCACCCCTCAACTTCCTAAACTAGTGGATGAATTTTAGTATGAGACTTCCGCAAATTTCGAAGCTAGAGGTCTGAAAATTTATACTGTGACTGCTTATTATAAATACTAACTTTACATAACCTTCAATACTCCATAACTGCAGCGATGGGCTAGCCCCCTGTCACGCAAAATGGTCACCCAACTTACAAAAAGAAATGAAATCCCACCAAAACATTTTCATGTAAAAAAATTGGTTGCCTGTAAAGTCGGTATACGGGCGAAAGTTTTACGTGACAACGACTTTGAGTGGTAAAATAATTTTAATGTGTATTTGAATTGCGACCCTTATTGGCACCTTACAATAAAACCACGGAATAAACCTTTGGTAGTCTATTTATTGTCGGACCAGGGTTGGTATAAAGGCACCGAAAACATAAATTCAAATTGCTTAAGTACTAAAACGAAAACATCTCACTACCGCGAGTTAGAAATTACAGACAGTTCCATCTAGGTTATTCCTACGAAACTAAACAAATCGTACAATACACACAGCGACATCTTGGTTATTTCATACGAACTCAAACAATGTGAATATTCATTCGTATAGTAGGAAGAAGGATGATTATGTCTGTCTCTCTCGCTCTTAGGCGGGCTAACCATGCCCGAGTGGAAGGGATGCGTGCCTCTCACTCGCTCTCATTGTGAGCGCATAACGTGAGCGGAGCGTAACGCAGTTTCTTGAAGTGTCACCCGGCAAACCAATTTATAAGACGTTGTCACGTCAAAAATGTAGCCAAGAAGAGGGAAACAAAAACTTATCAAATCTCAAGGAGAGCCAAGCTCCTAACTCTACACGCCCTAACTGTACAGCCCTAACTTCACAAACTCTAACACCTTCTCAAAATATATGTCATTGCTTGCATTTTCTAATTTAAGCTCATGTGACGGTAGTGAAACGGCCTAGCCATATATTTTGAGTAAGGTGTTAGAGTTTGTGAAGTTAGGGCTGTACAGTTAGGGCGTGTAGAGTTAGAAGCTTGGCTCTACTTGAGATCTGATAACTTTTTGTTTCCCTCTTCTTGGCTATATTTTTTACATGAAAATGTTTTGGTGGTATCTTTATTATACATACAAGAGGAGAAGAGAGGCCTTTGCACAGCAGTGGGAAGATATAGGCTAATAATAAAGATTTAAATAAATAACCGGCCAAGTGCGAGTCGGACTCGCGCACGAAGGGTTCCGTACCATTATCTATAAAAAACCGCAAAAAAACATTTTGTATGGGAGCCCCCCCTAAATATTAATTTTAATTTAATTAATTAATAAATAATATGCTCAATATATTGTGAACATTTTAAGCATCTACCTGCTACCATAATCAATACCGAGCAAAAATGAGCAAAAAAATCATGTTAGTTGTATGGGAGCCCCTTAATATTAAATTTCTTTTGTTTTTTAGTATATTTGTTGTTATAGCGGCAACAGAAATACATCATCTGTGAAAATTTCAACTGTCTAGCTACCACGGTTCATGAGATACAGCCTGGTGACAGACATACAGTGAAGTCTCAGTAATAGGGTCCCGTTTGGCGGGTTCACTACGCCATCCCGAAACACACTTAGCCTTGTTACATTTCAACTATGACGAATCATCGAACATACAGTAAACCTTAAGTTTAATTCATAAGATGTTTGGTATGCCTTTAACCATTTGTTCAGTGCTACGTTTCACCTAAACACTATACTACGAAATATATTTCATCGAAGTACCATTTATACCCACTATCGCATCATCAACAGCACACTAAAATCTCTAAACAAAACGCAACTCGGACAGATATTGCAATACTACCCACAACATAAAAATGAGGGTAGTGGTGAAAAGTTACTTTTTCGCTAGGAATTGTCGGTTCTAGTTTATTTTGCCGGTCAGAAAGTGAAATAAAAAAACTTATTTTCATACACGATTTTAAGCAATAAAAAAGAATAATTTCGTATTCTATGAAGTAATAGTGCAAGTTGAAACGTGTTTAAGAGTTTGAATAGGTCTTTTGAAATGCAAAAAAAAACTGTTTTGAAATTATGTAGCTCAAACCCCCCAGTCTTGAGATAATCTAAAAGAAAGTTAAAATTTGATCATCGGATAGCTACGGAACCCTTTCATGTGCGTGCCCGACGATCTTGGCCGGTTTTTTATTGCTTAAAATCGTGTATGAAAATAAGTTTTTTATATCGCCATAACTTTTTTCTCACAGAGATTTGAAATAAGTTTCAGGGATCGTTTGGTATTTTATGGGTATGCTTACACTATGTTTATTGCTTACACTAAGTTTATTACGTACTTAGGTATTTTAGTCAGTATCAATACCCTATCCTACCCTAGATATTTATGAGCTTTCGTGCGACATGCTTAACATTATTGCAGACTCCGTGAGCCATATCCTTTCAATCCTCTTCAATAGATGCCTGCGTGACAGAAAATACCCCTCTTCTCTCAAACGGGTGAAGGTATCTCCGATCTACAAAGGTAAAGGAAAGAAGGAAGACGGCGAAGCGTACAGACCTGTATCTATAATACCAGTTCCTGCCAAAGTGCTAGAGAACGGTCTTAGCACACGCCTAATACAGTTTCTGACAGCCAAGGACATACTGACTGACAGACAATACGCATATAGGGCGGGTAGATCCACCACATCCCTGACCCGAGAGGTGGTGTGGAGTGTCCTGCGCGCGCGGGAGGGGAGGCAGCAAGTGGCCGTACTGTGCTGCGATCTGTCGCGAGCATTCGACGTCGCGGACCACTCCGTCATTGCCGCCAAACTGCAGCATTATGGTATCAGAGGGCCTTCACTTGACCTTCTGGCTGATTTTATGTCAAACAGGCGTCAAACAGTGGTTGGCGAAAGAGGCACAATAAAATCCAACGAATTGGAAACAGACATTGGTGTGCCGCAAGGTTCATCAGTGTCCAATATTATGTTTTCCTTGTTGCTGAATGACCTTCCGAGCTGCATACCAGACGCGCAGGTCTACATGTATGCCGATGATGTCGCTGCTGTCGTGACGGCACGTTCCGTTGACGAGCTCGAAGCACGACTGTGCACGGCCGCCGAGCGGCTACATCTGTGGTTCCGTGCAAACGGACTCGCTCTGAACCCCAGGAAAACGCAACTCATGCACTTTAACCTGGCAGGGAGACCGAACCGTCCACTGCGTGTGGCGATAGAGTCTGTAGACCTGCCTCAGGTCGATGAGACCTGTTTCCTGGGGTTTAAACTAGACCGTGGATTGTCCTGGGCCACACACATTGAGTGGTTATGCGGGCGACTCAGCGGCGCATGCTTCGCCATACGCAGGCTGTCGTCGACCGTGAGGAGAGACGTGGTCAGGACGTGTTACTTCGCAACGGTACAGTCACTCCTCCTGTACGGTGTTGAGCTGTGGGGTCGGGCGGCGGATTGGCATAGGGTATTCGTCATGCAGAAGCGCGCCGTCCGTGCGATTGTGGGTATACCCACTTGCGAGTCCGCACGACCACATTTCGCGGACTTAAAAATCATGACGGTACCTTCCCTGTTCATATTGCAAGTCGCCTTATTCGTGAGGCAAAATCTGCACTTGTACAGGGTATGTCAGCGAGCCCGCAGCTCGGGCACACTGTTAGCTGTGCGGCACAAGCTGGCCAAGAGCGAGCAGTCCGTGTACGTGTGCGGCCCACAGATTTATAATCATCTGCCGGACGAGGTGAAGAGAGCTGAGTCTCTGGCAGAATTTAAACGTCACCTCAAAAAATGGCTTACAGAGCAGACTTTCTACACAGTGACGGAATTCATTGACAGGAAGATGTAGATTTCTCGTGGAATGTATTTTATTACTAATTATTTTATTTCTTATACTTGACATTGGTTTGATTTAATGGATTTCGTTTTACTTGACTATACATGATGATATGGTACTGTATTAAAGATGAGAATATTGGTTGTTTTTTTTTATTGGTTGATGGTTAGTTGATAAATAAAAATATCGATAATTATTTTGGTTGAAAATATTAGTTAACATCTTCAACCAAAAAAAGTTGTTATGTATAATATATCGTCCGGCGGCAACATGATGAATGGTTGAATATTCTGTAAAATTATTAATTATAATCTGAATAATAATATTTTGTAAAACAACTTCACAATCACTTGTCAACTTGTCAATCAAATTCGAAAACAACAAAAACGTGCGTGGCGCGACTTTCTTAGGCAATTATCAAAACCCAATAAAACGAATAAAACAAACAATCAACCATTCGCCTGCCTGACCGATCAATAAAAATATCACTTTCGTAAGGAAAATCGCCCCAACAGTAAATGTGTTTTATCTTAAGAGAAATAGAGCATACATTGAACTATCATTTATTCACCGTTCGATCGAATATTATTATCAAATGGTTATATGATACCAAATATCCCCAACAGTAAAATATGTGTGTTATCGTAAGAGAGATAGCGCCTACAATTGAATGCACGCGTAACGAACGAAATCGAACACCTGTGCCTGTGACGTTGCCGCTCCGACGAAAGAAGCAGCGCGGCATGCGCGGGAAGTCGGGAATGCGCGACGTTGCCATTTGCCAATGCCAACTTGATAATTATCGATATCGAGCGGAACGAGTTGATATAAGAAATATTAGTTGATATTTTTATTCGATTGTGTTAAGTTTGTTTATTGAATATCATAGTTAAATCGAATTATTTGTTAATTTTAATGATTCATGGTTATATTAATCATCTCTATACTGTATGTACATATCTAAGATGATGACATTGTTTTGACATTTTAATCTAATGAATTATTATTACTTAGTATTTTAATTATTTCGTGACTTTTAATTTTATGTTTTTGACATTGAATTATTTATGGTTATGATTTATTCTTAATACAAAACTGACATGTAATGTATAATTATCAATAAATAATCTTATCTTATCTTATCTTATCTTATCCCATATTGAGATAAAATATTAAGATGATCAAACAAACCTTGTTCGAATGGCACGTAGGTGAAACATCATTTGAATTAATGAACTGTAAGCAAAATAAACCAATAATGAAATGTCAAAAGGTGAAATGAAGCCTCGGTGTAATATAATTTGTCCTACTGAAGCTTAGTTTAATTCATCTTAAGGTGAGTCATCATAGTTGAAATGTAACAAGGCTAAGTGTGTTTCGGGATGGCGTAGTGAACCCCCGTTTGGCACCCTTCGGGTACTGAACCCTAAAAATAATAAAAGTATTGAATCACTCACTGAAAGTGGGCACAGTTGTGCCTTTGCCACCCCGTATGGGAAAAGGCGTGACGCTGTTACGTGTTATGTTGTTGTTAAATAAAAAATACTACCTACCCACCTTTCACTGAACTATTCTCTAAACAAACCAACTAGAAACAGATACCCAGGTGTGAAGCACAAAATAGAGACTTCACAAACGAACACGAAAAGTGGGTAACTGCATTTTTCTCAGACAGAATTCTTATTTTGATATCATTTGGTACCATTGCAGCTTAGAGGTTTCATGATTTATTTTTATGTTTAGAACAACAAATGCCACCTCTGGGAATAGGCCACTAAGCCCCAGAATTTTAACCATTTCTGAATAGAACATCAACCGGAAGGACTTTAGTTCCTGACCTACTGAAATTGACCTTGGGAGGGGGGAAGGGGGGAGGGGGGAGGTGGGGGGATGCCCCCCCTACTACTCCCCCCGAACGGAACTGTATAGTTTCTGAGTTATGATTTTTTTAATTTTTGGAGGTTACATAATATAAGGACTTTAGATCCTAACCTACTGACCATGACCTTGAGGGGGAGAGGGGGGGAAGGGGGAGGGGGGCAGATGCCTCCCCTACTTCTCCCCCCCCGCGGAAGTGCCTAATTGCTGAGATATGATTTTTTAAAGTTTTGAGTTTTGAAGTTTTTTTGCATTGTTGGGCGGGGGAGTTGGAGGGGATGAGGGGTTGGAGGGGGGGTTGCCAGAAGTAGGGGGTCGCCTCGCTCCGCTCCGCTTCGCTCCGGCTCCCGGTTCTGCTTATAAGTGTGTACCTAACAAACCTATCTTTAGTTTTCAAACAGGAAGTAACCTATAATTGATCCAATCGGATTCAAAATGGCCGCCCAACCAACAAAAACTCGGACAGACAACACCCCAAATGCACTCCGTTTCAGAAAAATTACAACTTTTAATTTATCAAAAGTGATATTTTACGTTTAAAATAGATTCATCTTTTCAAATATGCATACAACGAAACGTAACTAATGTATTTTGACCACAGACCATAGATTTTGACATATTTTTTGCGTTTTGTTACATAATTTTACAATATTTTCAGATTTTCAAAAAATCATATCTTAAAAACTACTAATTTCCGTTACCTGAAACTTTCAGGAAGATGATTAAATGACCCCAACTATACGCTAAAAAAGTTTTGACAGCCTAGTCAATAGGTCAGGAACTAAAGTTGAGCCCATCAACCAGCATATCAAGTTCTTCCGGATTGTTGGTCAGTGTCGATAAGGGGGCGGAAGCCCCTTCTTGTAAAATTTTCACTTTTTGAGGTCTGGCGCCCCCTCATCTACATTCCAACCAAAACCTCTTACCAGAAGACCAAAACAGTCCATCATGATGTCTGCGTAGACCTCCTTCTGCCCCATGTGCTCATATTCCACGTTCAGAAGGCGACACTTCTTCAAACCACCACAACACCGACATAGACCTGGGTCAATGACTGGGCCTTTACTCCTCGTTACGCTCATCTTGCAAAGTATTTAAGAGATTTAGCAACAAATACAAGGAGGAAGTTTAGCTAGGAAGCACTGTTACAGTCAAAGTTTTTAGGAAACCCATTGAAAAACAAATAATCCGCTAGGAAATCCCAAGTCCCGACGTAAATATTGACTTGACCATTTTTGACAAACGACACATGACAAAGTGGCATAGACAGCACCGCCATCTGACGGTGAGTAGCGTAACTTTGCGAGCAGTAACAGAACGCAAAAGTCCGCAAAACGTCAAAATCCAACAAAATGGCATCACGGTGACGGTGCAACATTTTCCTTACAAAATTTCGAATGTTGGGCACCGCCCGTTCAATAAAATGACTTTCGTGTAGTGCTATCTCTTTCTATCAACTCTAAAATGATGCACTTGTCTCTTTCAGTCTTGATCTATCGTTTTATACATCTGATGCAAAAATGAGAGCAATAAAAAATTTGATTTTTTTGCAAGTTCGTTCTCCGATTCCTCTCATCTCATAGTAATGAATGAATAAATTGTAATAATGGCATCTTCGAGTGATACCCAGAAGAGCAAAGGCCCACTGGTAAACCCGGCCATCTGCCGCTGTTGCCGGTCGATCAAGAAATGCAGGCTGTTGGGTGCAGAATACGAATGGATGGGCACGAAAGAGGTCTACTCAGACATGATAATGGATTGTTTTGGACTTTTGGTACCTAAGTATTTTGTTACACTTCTGTTGGAGTTCCAAAGCCATTTAGTAGTTTTCTACATTACTTCTTGCTCCCAGAATAACATCCTAGTGAGGGGCCAGAGGCAATGATGTCCCTGTAAATATATACAAATATTTATATTATTATTTTTCTTTTTAAAAAATACTTTGCAACCCAGGTGCACGTTTGCAGAACCAGGAAGAATTACATTATAGCTACAATAATTAAACCATCATTTAATTTACCAATAACCCCTAGGGTGCCAAACTGTTGGGATCCGACATGACAGAATACATGCGGAAGATCCGCAGTCAACCATTTTTTTAAAGCTGTTATTGAGTGCCAAATCGGATCCTAACAAGGTGGCGCACATGGGTGTCAGATCTTTGGAACTGTCTTTGTGCGTGTGTGCTCTATCTATGGGTGTGTAGCTATCCTGGTCATTCCTGTAAATTTTAAGGTATACTAGAAAGAGATAGGCAATGAAATGACAGCACCGGAAAATATGGAACACCCTACAATGGCGACGTCGGATCCCGACACATTGGCAGACAACAATATTTTGACATGTCGGATCCCGACAGTTTGGCACAAAGCGTTGACGAAAGAGTTAATACACAAAACAAACATCACACCTTTTTGTGTATCGAGCACTTGTGGCACAAATTGTGCTCACATTTTGCCTTTAATCAATATTCCTATTAGACTGACAGTCGGCTAACTGATTGCAGCAGCTAGCTAGAGGTTAAAGGTTTCAATGTTAGATGTCCTTATAATGGACAGTTTGTAACATAATTAGCTGGCCCACCTGCACAAAATTAGTATCTAGAATGGCCCAGTTAACTGGTTTATAGACAAATAATACCTAACTGTTATTCAGCCCATAAAAGGCTACCTACTTTATTTAGTCCTCTCTCTCTACTCTAGCTGTCATACCTGGATGGAGATGACAAGGAATCATGTATCTGTGCAACATGCGTCACTCGGCTGAGAGAAGCGGTCTCCTTCCGGAGTCTGGTGCTCGGCTCCGAGGAGCTGTTCCTGCAGACCAAGCTCGGACACTCCGATGGTGAGTTAACTACTTTATTTGATGAGGTGGGATGCCCGCTGAACACAGGCAGACAATCCTGGGTGTCATTACGCTATTTACAATTCGCTGACCATTCAATGATTGGAAATAGTAGTCCAGTCATGTTAAGCTTAAAAATAGGTGCATCCTTGTATACGTTCCAGGAACTGTTTGCATGAACATTAGAGACACCATTATAATTAAATTGTGAAAGTCCCCATGGATCCAATAAGTGCAAAATGGTTTATTGGCATTTCACATTTCAATGTTTATTTCACATCAGATACCATCATTATCATGGCAATTAGTACCTTCTTCTTGTTCCAATGTCCGTGTTGCACACGACATGGATTCAAGGTTCGAATTCATAATTTACATAATTTATATAATTTCTTTATTGCACGGAAAACAATGTGATACATAGTCTTAAAACAAAGGTAAATTGGCAAAGGTGAGTTTATCTCTAAAAAGAGATTTCTTCCAGCAAACCTAGGCAAGATAGGACAGATTGTTCTGAGAGAATAGTCCTAGTGCACACTAAATAAAATGAAGATAAATGAATCTACATATATCTACTATAATATATCTACACAATAAAAATGCTACATAGGCCTAAATATGAATACATATATATAAAATAAAAATATATATAATAGAGTAGAATACATAAACATACATATACATCTACTTATATAATCAAGATACCTATCACAAAAGAGAAAGGAAGTATTCTTTCAAACTTTTCTTAAAAGTGAAAAGTGAATTTGTTTCGTTTATTCACTTTTATATGTACCTTATGAAATACAAAGGAAAATACAGAATCAATTGATAGGGAGTATTACAGGTTGGCAAGAAAGTCTAGAAATTAAATGATGGCAACATTCACAGACTACTGCGTGTTTTCTTTAATTTCATATTTGGATTGTCTATCAAAACACGCAATAGTGCTCTAATATGTCACTTATGTTGCCATTATTTATTTTCTAGACTTTCTTGCCAACCTGTAGGTAAATATTGTTTGTCATGCCAATGCAGTAAGTTTTGTCCCACCAAAACATTTTCATGTAAAAAATGTAGCCAAGAAGAGGGAAACAAAAAGTTATCAGATCTCAAGTAGAGCCAAGCGTCTAACTCCACACGCCCTAACCGTACAGCCCTAACTTCACAAACTCTAACACCTTACTCAAAATATGTGGCTTGACCGTTTCACTACCGTCACATGGGCTTAAATTGGAAAATGCAAGCAACAAAACGGCCAAGCCATATATTAGCTATCCCCCCTTCCAGACCCAGAGCCCAAAGTGGAGGTGGAGCTAATAAAGTCGGAGCCGCCCGACTTCACCGAGGACGGCTCCACGGACGACCACCTGCGAGACGACGACTACCTGCCTGATCACCACTCCGGTGAGTTGTCGACACTCTGAAGCTGCGGCGATGGGCTAGCCCCCTGTCACGCAAAATGGAGTATTGAATCACTGGCTCAAAGTGGGCACAGTGGTGCCTCTGCCACCCCGTATGGGAAAATTCGTGACTGTAGAATATTTTTATTTATTTTTAGGGTTCCGATCCTTAAAAGGAAAAAAGGAACCCTTATAGGATCACTTTGTTGTCCGTCTGTCTGTCTGTCTGTCTGTCTGTCTGTCTGTCTGTCCGTCTGTCACGACCCCTTTTCTCAGGAACGCGTGGAGGTATCATGTTGAAATTAATATCGATTACTCAAGTCTATGGACCCTTGGAGCTGTGAAAAAATTAAACTTATAGGTCCACGCATTCAAAAGATACCGCGATATCATGTCATAATTTTGCTGACTTTGCTGAATTTGTATGAACTCGCGTGGAACTCGCAAGGGAATCAAAACCTAGAGGGTACTTCCCGTTGACCTAGAATCATGAAATTTGGCACGAAGCAAGGTCTTATAGCACAAGTAAAGGGAAAAATTTGAAAACTGCAAATTTCTGTCTTTCTAAAAATATTAAATTTGGTTTACATGGATGACATCACACTTTAGTTTTTTATATGGAAACCTAATTACACGTGTTACGCTCTCCAAGTGTGATCGGAACCCTTGGTGCGCGAGTCCTCCTCGCACTTGGCTGGTTATTTCTAAAATTTTACACCTCGCTCGATTTACCTCGCTCGATTTACATCGCTTTCTGTCTGTGCCTTCGCCGAATGGACATAAATGTGACGCTGTGTGTGTATGTTTAACACATACTTTATGCCCGAGGCGTGTGTGTGTGTGTGTGCAAGCAAATGGTGGCTTCACTTTTACTTTCGCATTACAGACAACGAAGACACAAAAGAACACATCGAAAGAAAAAAACCGACGCTCAGATCCTCAAAACTGCGGCTGAAAACGGAACCGAAGCAAAAATCTACGACAAAATCTGTTGCTACGAAGAGTGAAGGCAGGAAGAAGAAGAGAGTGCCTCTGAGCAAGGAGAGCGTGAGTCTCAAGAAGAGACTTCTGACAGAAATGAAGAAACTTAAACATAAGTTGAGCCAGCAGACGGAAAAAAGTAAGTTTTTGTGTTGTGGCTCCTATCGAGGGCGCACACAATATTATCGCCAATGGCACGTGTTGAGACCACAAGAGGGAATCGTTGTGGCTCTGAGGGGCAATTCTGGCGCTAGCGAGATCATGTCCATGGTCGAAATATCGATTTTGAGATACCGAAATCTCTATCAAAAACAAGAAAAAGCTATTCTTACGACTAGCCTTTCGACCAACCGATATATCTCGACCTGTTTTCGATCGAAATAAATATAAATCAAGATCGTTTTCGACGGATTTAGGCGGTATCAAAACCGATATCTCGAATGGGGAGATGATATCGATATCGCAAGAATCGGGGGCCTGGCTACCATGCGAGAGGTCCCGGTTTCGATTCTCGGCTGGGGATAAAGAAAAAAAAAATAGCTGCCAAGTGCGAGTTGGACTCGCGTTGAGAGGGTTTCGTACAAGTTTTTAATACAAACTTTGCACCCCAGATTGAGAGGGCTAGGGGGTTAAAGTAGTGGATTTCGGAGTTTTTATGGGATATGGGTGCAAACTATCTCTGTGGGTGCAAACATGTGCTTGCATACCAAATTTCTGATTTTTAGGACTGGTAAGTACCCTAGAGGTTTTGATGGCATGCGAAGCGGTCATATTATTGGGCATAACTTTTTCAAAATTAGTCTGAAAAATATTGTAAAAATACATTTAAGATCCTCACACCATGCGCTTTTATTTGATATGTCACATGGCATATTTTGATTTTTTTTATTTTTTTTTTCTCATTAGCCCCACAAAATTTATTCCATATTTTAAATGTACATTGCATCTCTGTCTTTGGGTCACAGATATTGATTATGTGTACTCATTTCCAACTCCATCAGTCAAATACGTTCTGAGTAAATTGCCTGTGACAGACGGACGGACGGACAGACGCACAAATGATCCTATAAGGGTTTCTTCTTCTGAGATACGAAACCCTAAAAATAAATAATCCCCAGGTCTTAGATGTGTCCGGCTCCCACGACAGAGCATCCTAGTGTGAGACCAGAAGCAATGTATATGCCTGTATGTAAACGTTTATGTTTATTTGGTTCTCAGCAGCGCCAACGAAGAAGCCGAAACGTCCGCCGCCAGACGACCGAGAGAGCCTCGCGCACCAGAACGCGCTCGCGATGATAGCGAGCTCGTACGCGGTGCCCTTCCAGAACCGAGTCAGCAACTACTACTGCTTCTACTGCAAGGACCAGGTCTGTCTCATCACATCATCATCATCAAATCCAGCCCATATCGACCCTGTGCGTACAGGCCTCTTCCGTCTGCTTCGGATCGTACGGATCGGGAAGTAGACTAATGAGGAAAGTAGACGGATGGAAAATGACGTAGACCGATCGTGAAAGTGGACCAAATGGGAAAGTGGACGGTTTGTACCGGAGGGTTTGTACCCGATCACAGGGCATTTACTTTATTTGCTAATTATCACAAATTGTTACTTAATGCTTTGATAAAATTATTTCTAGAGTTGTTTTAATGTAAAGTAAAACTTTAATTCGCGCTATAAGTAGGTACTTGGTTTCTAAAACAACCATTTGTTTTCAATCGATCCTAAAATTCGTTCATCGTCGGACATCCATTCCTATTTACGATAGTTTTAATTTATGATCGTATGTCGTACGTGTCTATATTGTCGAGGGTTCCCTATTTGGTTTGCTGGAAGAGATCTCTTATTAGAGATAAGCTCGCCTTTGTACAAGTTTTCTATGTTTTTTATTGTCCTATGTAACTGTTGAAAGAGAGCTATTTCGGACGAAGGTAAGGGCGCTAAGGATCGAGTCTACCCGAGATATTTAGACACCAGAGCGAGCGAAGCGAGCGAGGGTGAATATGGTTCAAGGGTGAAATAGCTACTTACACCTACATTTTGCGATCTTAAATACAATCTATTGACTTTTAAAAAAAATAAAATTATATAGTTTGTTTCCCTCTCATGGTCTTTACGAATCCAACGACACCTCATTTGTTAATATCCATCGACCCGTTTGGGTTGTAGCGATTTTGACGTGACAACGTCTTATAAATTGGTTTGCCGGGTGACACTTCAAGAAACTGCGTTACGCTCCGCTCACGTTATGCGCTCACAATGAGAGCGAGTGAGAGGCACGCGTCCCTTTCACTCGGGCATGGTTAGCCCGCCTAAGAGCGAGAGAGACAGACATAAAAAGTGAAAGTGTATTGCAAGTTATTGTATGTATATTTGTATATAAATACGTATGTATGTGTAAAGGTAAAAATAAAATTTTGTTAATATGAAATTCAGTGCGAGATTCTTTGTATAAATTAATGTTTTAAATATAATTCTTTGTATAAATAAATGTTTTAAATTGTTACTATTATTTCATCCTTCTTCCTACTATACGAATGAATATTCACATTAAAATTATTTTACCACTCAAAGTCGTTGTCACGTAAAACTTTCGCCCGTATACCGACTTTACAGGCAACCAATTTTTTTTTACATTTTAAAACCCCATATCTCCGCCATTTTGAAAAAAATCCAAAAACTGGCTCGCCAAAAAAAACTATTTAATTGTTCAACCTACTCACAAAATTTCACGCGAATCGGTTGAGAAATGCGCCCTGTAGAGGAGAACAAACAAACAAACATACGAAAGCATTTTTGGCCAATCCTGAAACGGAGACGCTTCGCTCGCTCGGTCAAAAAGTTCAATATTATTTCATTTTAAAAACGAAAACGTGCAGAAATCTACAATCTGTCGCTGTTTCCGCTGCCACGACACAGCGTATCCCGGTCTGGGCCCGAAATCAATGTAAGTAAATGTTATGTTATTGTACATTCCAGTTCACCGACCCCACCGAGCTCCGGGAGCACACCTGGAAGCACCCGCCCAAGGAGCTGGCTTACTACATGGACAGCCGCAAGCCTCCCAAGGTGGACATCACCCGAGTCGACTGCCGGCTCTGCACCGAGAGCATCAGTGACCTGGAGGCGCTGAAGACTCACATAGCGAGCGCGCACGGCGAGTTCATTCATAAGGGGATCACGAATGAGTGCTTGACTTTTAGGTGAGGGCCAGTTTTATAGTTCTTAGATAAACATAAACACTTAATTCAATTTTTTATATCACTCTTTATCCAATTTCAATTTCAATGTAATTATTTGTTATATTTTATTATGTTCCATTTTAGTTATGAATGGAATTTCATATTATTAATTAATTCTAATGTATATTATAATGTGTACTCGTGCATACTGTTGTCTCGTCCGTATTTGGCCCTGGCAGAATACCAGCGTCACAGATTCGTCTGTGACATTGCTGAGTCAGGGCCATTTCATTGTCGCGGTACATTCACAATACCACATAGTGAAAATGATTATTTATTTGTTAATTGTTTTGTGTTATGTTCTTCCAGGTTTTATTCTATTTTGTATTTATTTTTATTATGTGTCTGTGTGTGTACCTTTTCAGTGAATAAATGAATTTATCTATCTATCTATCTACGTAGAGGCACATACATCGCTTCTGTCTGGCCCAGAGACTATACAAAATCACTTCATTTACCGTTTGTAACTATCCATAATCATCGACAAAAAATCTAGGTAATCCTCGGTCCTGCTCACAAAAATAATTGTCGAGAAGTGCGACCT
This sequence comes from Argyresthia albistria, assembly GCA_963457715.1. Classification (NCBI taxonomy): domain Eukaryota; kingdom Metazoa; phylum Arthropoda; class Insecta; order Lepidoptera; family Argyresthiidae; genus Argyresthia; species Argyresthia albistria. The sequence continues at coordinate 76,846 of OY735282.1, forward strand.
GTAGAAAAGAACAGTTGGATAGCCATACAGACTTATCAAAGCATTTTTGACAAACCAGAAACGGAGAAACGCGCTTGACCTTCGGGCTCAATACGCTATTTTACTGCTAGCACAGATACTATAATATTGTACCAATACAGATAGACCACGTAGAACAAAATATGTGACCGGCGTAAACTGAGATGCTACGGAAGCTTCTTTAGTTCGAGGCCATTATCGCTTGGTGCACCACCATCGAAAAATTGCAAATACCACGAGATGGCGCTAAGATATATAGGATTTATTCTAAGATTAGCGCCACCTAGAAGTATGTTAACTGAAACCATGGCGATTTTACGAAGGGTTACTAATTCTAATTTGTATGGGATGAGCACCCCGAGATAGTTATTTTCGCATAACTATTTGTTGGTAAACTCCAGCCTTACACGTATTTGTCCCCCTCCCAGGCTGACGCTGAACAACCTCGCGTGCACCTCCTGCGCCGCCACGTTCCCCTACTTCGACCAGCTCAAGAAGCACATGGTGGAGCACTTCGGCACCTTCACCTGCCACCAGTGCGGCGCCTGCTTCCTGGAGGAGACGTCGCTGCTCACGCACATCCGCACGGTGCACCACAGATACAACGAGGGGGTACGTGAATACAGATATTCACATGGCCAGCGCGCGGAGTAATGAGCATCCAACATGATTTGAGAAGATATCATGAGCCACCCCCGAAATTTCACATGGCTAGCGAGTCGTTATGATTTCAGGAGCGGCTTAGAACATTTCCCTTAAGCTCCTCTTAATAATCATAGTTAGCCTGTCCTCCGACAACACGCATTCGCTGATTTATCACTCATTACCAGGGATCGGGTCGAAGAAGGTGTGAATTTACCTAAAGTTTGTAGTCGGACATGACAAGGAGCAGTTACAACCACTTGAGTTGAACCGGTTAGAATTTAACCTGTTAAATTTCGGGTTTTTGTCTAACCATTTAATTTTTGTTTTTATTAGTTTTACATGTTCCTTACATTTGAAACACCGAACTATAAACATTTTCAAACTGCTGATTCCCAAAAAAATCATAACTTTTTTATTTTTCAACTTTTCGTAAAAATGACTGAGTATTGTACTTTACATCATTCAAGCGAGGTAAATAAAACATTCATACAGATTGTAATTGAAAGGTGCAGTCATTTTTTCAACTCAACTCAAGTGGTTGTAACTGCTCCTTGTCATGTCCGACTACAAACTTTAGGTAAATTCACACCTTCGATCCGATCCCTGCTCATTACAACGAGATGCTAAAAGTATGTGATTTGAGTCAAATAAAATCAGCATGTGAAATTTTCACTTTGTCTTAATAGTATTAACGGAATGTGACAGGCTATTGCTAGCCATGTGAAAATTTCACTTTGTCTCAAGAGTAACCCGGCGGCACTCGCTACTGGGTAAAAAATACCACAGAGTACCTAAATTTGGTTGTATATTTTTTCCTGGAGCTTCCCGGATCGCAAGATTTTAGGTACCTTCAAACTAATAGTAAACACACCCATTGTCCACGGGACAGTCAGTTCGCACACGGCGCTTTTTGATAACGGACGTTTAAAGTGAGAATGGGTGAAAAATACCCGGTAGCGACGGTTCTAGTTACATTATTTTTCGGTACGTTTACGATTATATTTTTGTTTTAGAGCTATAACAAGATGAATTTTCCACTAACGAGTAGCACAATAGACGAGTTGCTCTTAGAAGAAGACAGCATATCAGAAAATGAGTCGGAGTAATAGATTTTAAGGTTCGTAGTGACCACCAAAGCGAAACTGAACAAGAAGCAGACTGAGATGTGTCCTCAGATTCAGACGGTAGTATTTACCCTGTACGTTCAGATCCTGGGTCACACCCTGAACAAGAGGACGAACAAGCATAAGAACAATGCTCCAAAAATATGCCGCGAACATACAACCCCAATTTGTGGTGATTGCCATGACAGGGTCAAGTATTGGGCAAGGTATTTGGAATCAAATGTTTGATGCTAAATATCTCAGTGTTCGTTTATCATAAAATTCTCATTATTTTGTGTTATTTTGCTAGTGTATTTAGAGTATTTTTGATATCGATCTCAATTTTATATAATTATTAAGAAAAAAAAAACAATTTTTGTTGATTTTTCGAGGAAGACTAAAAAAAGTTAAAATTTTGTTGATGGATTAGGATAAGGTTTCATTTGAACCAAATAAATATTAAAACTTGCATTTTTAGTTTTATTTATGGACAATAGTGCCAATAAAACAAACGCATTGTCACACATTAAAAATAAAAATTATTTTCTTAAATAATGCCAATTAAACTCTGTGGTATTTTTAACCCGGTAGCGAGTATTCGTGTTTGAAAACACCTAGCGAGTACCGCCGGGTTAACGGAACGTGACCGGCTATTACTAGCCATGTGAAATTTTCACTTTGTCTTAAGAGTATCAATGTGACAGGCTATTGTGCCATGTGAAATTTTCACCTCGTCTAACTCTGTTCCCTGTACGCCACAGGTTCTATTCCCGTGCGAGATCTGCGGCAAGAGTCTCAAGTCCAAGTACAGCAAGGACCTTCACATCGCGACTGTACACGAGAAGAAACCCACGGTCAACTGCTACAAGTGCGAGGTGTGTACGAATGCATATGCTGTGAAACGATAAATTAATGGGGATTTAAAAAAAACAAGTTCAGTAGTCACTAGATGTCGTAGGCGAGAGATGAAGTGATGAAACACGTGCAAGTTGCCAGTCTAAATAATAACAACCGAAAAACATAATCTGTGCTATGCATAGAGTAACTGTCAATAAGTCAAAGACGTCAAACGACAACAAACAAACCTGAGAAACAAACTTTCATTTGTGCGTTTTTCCCTCGTCGTACTTTGGTTCAAACGACGAAATCTAAGGATTTTTTTAACCGACTTCCCAAAGGAGGAGGTTTACAATTCGTACGGTTGTTTTTTTATGTATATGCCCCGATAGCGCCTAGACGGATGGACCGATTTGGAAATATATTTTTTTTGTTTGAAAGAATTTACCTTCCCATTGGTCCCATTGACACCAGGTCAGGATCTGATGATGGGATCCTGGAGAAATCGAGGGAACTCTTCAAATATTATAGGCAGACCTATAGTGATTTTTGTGTTTTTCATAATAATTCGTGCAAATGCACATGGTAAGCATAATATTGTGATGCGGAACTGCTGATGAAGAGCACATATGGCCACCAGATCTGCTCAATACTAGGTACAAATACAATGCGTGGCTGACGGGCAGGCAACGCATAGCCTAAACCGGTGGACCTAGAGCCATGAAACTATGTACAGGGGTTCCTTAGTAGTATGGTGTAGCACTGAGATGGGATTTGACAAAATTAAGTCCCCAAGGGGGGGGGGGGGATAAGGGGTTACAGTTTGTATCTCAATCTAATCAAATAGGGTTTGTGGAAGTCGGTTTTTTGTAAAGTTTACTTTTTGTTTCAATTATTTGTATTTATGGTAAGTATTTAGTTTATGTATGGTTAAAAATTACTTCCCCTGTGATGACAACAGATTGTCTCATATGAACTCACGTCGATACAAAGACATCTGTCGCCAGTTTTCAGAACTAGTTTTAGCTGTCAGAATATCCCCTATTAGCTCATGTAAATGTTACATGCCATTGTTTGTATCGCCAGGCGAGCTTCCTCTCGCACGCGCTGCGCAACCGACACCTGATAGAAGCGCACGCGGACAAGCGGACCTTCCCGTGCAAGCTGTGCGACAAGGTCTACAACAGGTAAATAAATGTAGCCCATCAGTGTCCCCGCTGAAGCCCGCGTGTTTACACAAGGCCACTACGCAGGGATCTGTAAATTATCGCGTATACTTTGGAACGCCACGTTCTCACTGACGTCTTCCGAACTATACATCAGCATTACGCCGCAATCGTGTATATTTTGGAATAGTCTACGCCAACAGTATGGTTCCGTTAGATACAGTGCGATTACCCAGTGTAAATACATAGGTACCCGTGTATATGTTACGGGCAATTTGATAAATCCTATCATTATTCATGCTGCGCCCGCGTCGATGAAACTGCATTATTAATCACTTTGCTGTCATTATGAATAGCGACTACTGTGTCTCGGGCAAAGTAATAAAACAAATGCATTGTAGTGTTTTCGTGCATTTGACCCAAGCTGCGCTCGCTTCGCTGGTTGCACTTAAAAAGTCTTACCTTGTGCGGTGCGATACGTTGCCCGTTACGGGCGTCCTAGTCGCCCGTACATTTGGTCCTTCGAGCCGGATGTACGGGCGCGCGGCGGGACGCCCGCCCGCGACGCGACGGAGCGAGATTAGTGAAAGACGTGCTTCGCTGTTGATTGAGTTTATTAGACTGAAGTTATAAAGTAACGTGCGGTGCGATACGCTGCCCGTACATGCCTAACCTAACCAACCTTAAAGTAGAAAAGGTGGAACTTAACCTACTCGCCACTTCACCCTGATAATATTTCGCGTGTAATTTATGAATTTCCAAAATTTTTCATAGCGTGCGTAAGTGACACTGTATAGTTTGGAACTGAGCACGAGCATTCACTACGAAGTATACACGAGTGGTTCGCAAAATTCTTGTATATTTCGTAGTTGCAGATGTGAGCATCTTTCACTATGGGACCGACTTGAACAGAGCAACTTTATTTTTCACTGCACCATACGGATCAGCTGAGCGCTAGGCCCGAAATGTACTGAGTTAATAAAAATAAAGTTGTTCACAATGATGTCCCTAACAACCCTCTTTCGGTTTGTGCACCCCTTACTGTTACACCCTGTATACACGATGATTGATATCGTCACCCGCAGACGCAAGACCCTAATGGAGCACAACCGACGCAACCACCTGAAAGTGTTCCGCCACCAGTGCGAGCTGTGCGAACAGAAGTTCTACATCCCGTCGCGCCTCCGAGAGCACATGGTCACCCACACGGGCGAGCGGAACTTCCGCTGCGAGCTGTGCGACAAGACATACCCGCGGCTCAAGAGCCTCCGCGAGCACACGCGGACGCACACGAACGAGAGGAAGTACAAGTGCGATGTGTGTCAGACAACATTTACCCAGAATGCGAGCTTGAGGAGTCATGTGAAGAGCCATCATCAGGGATTTGCGTTGGAGGCGGGGTTCGCGTGAAGTTTGAGCTGTAAATAATAATAACAGACTGAATATCTCTACTTTCTGGTGTGCGGTGTGTGTGAAATTTCACATGGCTAGCAAGTTGAGAGACGAGCACCTTACAAGTACCTGGAAGTATACATAGCGTGGTGCTTCACCTCTTAAGGCAGGCTCTCAGGCTCGGGGCGTCTAGCCCCGGAGTCACATGCATATCAAATTGAGTAACGAAGAACTCACAGACCATTTTTAATGTTAATTATTTAACTTCTCTGGGAGGGCTTTGTAATTCTCCTCTAAAACATATATTGTAAACAAAACAGTGTGCGAGCGCCGCCTTTTGTAAGAAAAAATATTAAAATCAGCGATTACAGGCGCGTAGCCGTAGCACGCGCACCTTGGGGTATTGTGTAGAGGAGGAGACGTAGCACGCGCACCGTGGGGCATCGTGTAGAGGAGGAGGAGTAGCACGCGCACCGTGGGGCATCGTGTAGAGGAGGAGGCCTTCACAGATAAACATGGCAATAGCGGACATTGACCCGCTTAGAAAATTGTATGTTATGATTTGACGTTTGCCGCCACCGACGCCGCGGCGGCGGACATTTTCTCTCGCGGGGCAATGACCGCTGATGCCATGTTAAAAAAATCCTACTATAGTTCCTGCCTCCAACACTTCGTGTATGCTATCTCTCTCTAGAACTATTATAAATTACCTTGCTACAAGTAATAATAATAAGGCCCAGTTTCAGTTGTTCTCGATAAACCCTATGGAACTGATACTCGTATGATAAATTTTGTACGTAAACTGTCACATTTATCTGTTCAATAGGGATTATCGAGAACAATTGAAACAGGGCCTCAGAGACTGAAGATCTCTGAAGAATCAATACATTATGATGACAATTCAAAATGGAAAGAGAGAGATGAAGATCTCCACTCGCTGGTATTCTGGTGTGCATAATGCGTATATGTTAGCGGATGAAACAAATAAGTATTTATTGTTAGTATTAAGATTTTAATTTATAAAGTTTTTAAATAATGTATTGTTTGATTTGTCTCTTAATTAGTAGTAAGACTAAAAAGAGGTGTAATCTCAAGCTACTGTTAATCCGCTTGCCAAGTCTCTCAAATGGTCATGATTTCAACATTTTCAAAGTCTCTGCATTGTTTGGATTCCATTTCAGTAAATCAAGCATTTCAGTAACTTGCTCCTGATTAAATTCAGTTAAGAATTCCGTAGGAATATCCCACTTATATAAACTCAAAACTTTTAGGTGTTCTTTACACGCACGAGCATTCTGCGTTATATAGAGGTTGTGATGTGTGAGGATATGCTTTTTCAAGTCCAGTGGTACACAGTTCCGCTCTCCCTGACTCACACGATCCGGAACGAAGCAATGAGTTGTCGTATCAGGCGTCCGCTTATACCCGTTTAATGTATAATTGAAACAAAAAGTAAACTTTAGAAAAAACCGACTTCCACAAACCCTATTTGATTAGATTGAGTTTAATACAAACTGTTACCCCTTATCCACCCCCCCCCCCCCCCCTTGGGGAATTAATTCTGTCAAATCCCATATCAGTGCTACCCCAAGCTACTAAGGAACCCCTGTACAAAGTTTCATGGCTCTAGGTGCACCGGTTTAGGCTATGCGTTGCCTGCCCGTCAGCCACGCATTGTATTTGTACCTAGTATTGAGCAGATCTGGTGGCCATATGTGGTCTTCGTCAGCAGTTCCGCATCACAATATTATGCTTACCGTGTGCATTTGCACGAGTTATTATGAAAAACACAAAAATCACTATATGTCTGCCTATAATATTTGAAGAGTTCCCTTGATTTCTCCAGGATCCCATCATCAGATCCTGACCTGGTGTCAATGGGACCAATGGGAAGGTAAACCCTTTCAAACAAAAAAATAATTTTCTAAATCGGTCCATCCGTTTAGGCGCTATCGGTAAACCTCCTCCTTTGGGAAGTCGGTTAAAAAGTCAAAGCAGGTTCTTGGAGAAAGTTTTCGAAGGCCTCCGTGAACGTGATTTGACTGGCAGCACTGGGAGGCTCCCTCATGGTGCTTGGTCTGCTGATGGGTGCTACGGTGCGCAGATAGTCTTCATTCGAAGGCTCCGGAACAGCAATTGGTGGTGGCTTCCTGTGAGCCCGTTGCCAACAAGTATAACATGCTAATGAATTTTCGGGCATCTGTAATTGTAAAATCAGTTTTTCATTATAAAACAGATTAACCATCTATGGATCTAAGGCCCGATTTCACCAACGGTTAGGGGACACTTAGCTCTTTTTAACCGACTTCCCAAAGGAGGAGGTTTACAATTCGTCCGGATGTTTCTTTTTTTATGTATGTGCCCCAATTGCGCCTAGACGGATGGACCGATTTGGAAAATTATTATTTTGTTTGAAAGGGTTTACCTTCCCATTGGTCCCATTGACACCAGGTCAGGATCTGATGATGGGATCCTGGAGAAATCGAGGGAACTCTTCAAATATTATAGGCAGACCTATAGTGATTTTTGTATTTTTCATAATAACTCGTGCAAATGGTAAGCATAATATTGTGATGCGGAACTGATGTTGAAGACCACATATGGCCACCAGATCTGCTCAATACTAGCTACAAATACAATGCGTGGCTGACGGGCAGGCAACGCATAGCCTAAACCGGTGGACCTAGAGACCTAGAGCCATGAAACTTTGTACAGAGGTTCCTTAGTAGCGTGGGGTAGCACTGAGATGGGATTTGACAAAATTACGGTTACAGTTTAAACGGGGAAATAAGCGGTTACAGTTTGTATTAAACACAATCTAATCAAATAGGATTTGTGGAAGTCAGTTTTTTCTAAAGTTTACTTTTTATTTCAATTATCTTAGCTGTCTAGCGACAGTTTCGGAGGCCGGCCTCTTAAATTTAGGAGGTCCCCTAGTAGCCTAGATGACCTTTATACTTAAGTCAAAGCGAAATAAAATAAAGTGTCCCCTAAAGATAGGGGTTTGTGGTGAAAACGGGTATAAGATAGATAGATGATGAGGTGGGACACCTGCTGAACACAGGTAGGTGATTGGTCCTCTATTGTGACTACTTCACGCCTATGGATCTTATATTAGATTCTAATAAACATACATAGGTACATCACATACATTTATTACGCTCACACCTGTTTCCCCGAAGAGAAGTAAGCAGAGGCTAAAGACCTCCACTTGCTACAAATCATATCTGGCAAACAAACATCATGATTTTTAGGGTTTCGTATCTCAGAAGGAGAAACCTATAAAGGATCACTTGTGCGTCTGTCCGTCTGTCCGTCCGTCACAGGCAATTTACTCAGAACATATTGGACGGATGAAGTTGAAAATTGGTACTCATATCAATATCTGTGACCCAAAGACAGAGGTGCAATGTAAATACATTATATAAATATGGAATGTAAGAGTCACTTTTGGGGGGCAAATGATAAAAATAAAATTTAAAAAATAAAAAACATGCCGTCCTGTGACATCAAATTAAAGCGCATGGTGTGAGGGTCTTAAATGTATTTTTATAATATTTTTGAGACTTATTTTGAATAAGTTGTGCTCAATAATATGACCGATTAGCATGTCATCAAAACCTCTAGAGTACTTCCCGAAGTCCTAAACATCTGAAATTTGGTATGCACCTGTTTGCACCTTTATCTCATAAAAAATCCGAAATCTACAACTTTGACCCCCTAACCCACTAAACCTGGGACTATTATCTCTTCTGTGCCTGGGGTGCAAAGTTTGTATGAAAACTGTTTTTTTTTACTTTTTATATCACCATTTAATGTAGTTATTGTTCATGATGTAATATAGAAATTAAAAACCGTATAGAGTTGAGGGGTTATAATTTGAGCCAAATTAATATTCAATTTGGCTAGCATAAAACAGGTAAGTAAACTTACTTGAAGAGGGTAAATGACTTGACTGAAATATATCCATTCAGCATCACCGTACCCAACCTGCTTAAAACGCCTGCCAGATCTTTTAGAAATGGAGATACCACAGTTTACGCAGACTGATGTATGACCAAATCTACGCTCACCCATGTTGCCTTTACTCGATTCAACAATCAATAAGCCGGCACATTCATGGCATAGATAGTCTTGATCGTTCACCTGAAACATATATGACAAGGGGTAAAATGGTAAAAGTGTATCAACCAGCAGCAACTAGTGACATACCTATACCTACCAGTTTGTATGTTTTTAAAAGTTCTTAGTGGTGCGCGATAATTAATGATTTAGTTAGTCCAATGATCCGGCCACTAATATTAGTTTTGGACTACAAAATTATTCGCTAAAAGTTCTTTATTATCACAAGTACATATTACATTAGTAAACATCCTGTGTACATTACCAGATCCTAGGCTTAATGATGATGTTGATTTTTAGCTAAAAATAGGTACAACAGTGTACTTATGGTCTACCTATGTAAAAAAGGCCATCATATCTTAGTTCTTCGGAAGTAGGGGTAGGTACCTGGGTCAGTGTGTACATAAGGGGGCGGAAGCCCCTACTTGAGATTTTTTTGAAAATTTTCACTTTTTGAGGCCTACACCCTTCTAAGTTTTTTTTTCACACTACAACACACACACTCCCCCTTATCTACACTCCAACTGTCTCCAACCCATTGTTTGGCTACATACCTGTCTGGCAACCCATTCTTCCAATACCGAGATAATCTCGAGATCCATTTCAGTGGCATTGTACTGAAACTTTTGATTTCTTCGTATAGCAATACCACAATTGATGCAATGCATGGTGATGATAATATAATAATAAACAACATTAATCTTATGAACAGAACAAGTTGAAACTCTGACAGCGGCGGCGCCGGCGGCCGGCCGCAGCCGGTGGCCGGCCGGCACAGAACACAAACAATTTGTGGCCGGTGAGTGAGTGCCGGCCGGCGTAGACAGAGAAAGGAATAGACGGAGTGCATGCGTACACCTTTGAGATGGAGATAGAGTTGGTTCTCAATAAACATAAGGTTCAAAATCAGAGATTTTCTGCCACACATCTGTCAAAACAAGAGCAAACAAGCATTTGACAATGACGATCCGTAACGTTTTTAGTTAAAAATGCAGATTTATAGAGCTAAGAAATCCTTAACATACAGTGAAAAAATTATTATTCTACAACAAAAATTGACGAAGTTAGAGCCAAATTTCTAGCAAAGTTGACTGACCGGGTGGCGCGATTGCCTGTGACGTCACAGCGACGGTCGCCGCCACTCAGCCGTTGGTAGCAGTATTAGCGCGCAGTGTTTTGTGTGGATAATTGTGATTTTTAAACAAATAAAGTGTCCAATTAGTGTCTAATTCAACTATTTAAGAATGTATCAATATTGTATAGTGCCGAAATGTACAAATACTACTTTTAAAACGCCAGAAAAACTATTTTTTAACGTGCCGAGAGACCCGAAACTTCGCAAAAAATGGTATTCCATCGCAAAAAGAGATGATAAAACTCCATGCTCTACCCAGGCTACAAGACATTGCTGTGAAGATCATTTCAATGTAAGTATTACCCACATAATACAATACCAATAAATAAATTGGTATAACTATACCTTTAGCTGTATGATTTATGAAAATGAGTTGATATACCTATTACGTGTATTGTACTTAATACTATAGTACCTATTCTCTTTTCGGTCCATTCGGCTGTATAACATAACATAGCGTCACGCCTTTTCCCATACGGGGTGGCAGAGGCAGTCAGAGGCACAACTGTGCTTCCCACTCGTGCAGGCCGACAAAAGTGCATATGTGTTGTGTCGGTATTGTCGCGATGTGTGTGTGTGTGTGCGACAAAAGTGCATGTGTTGTGTAGGTATTGTAGCTGTGGGAGTATGTGTGTGCGCGGGGCGTGTAGTCTACTTACTTTTTCTGAGTTTTGTGCATAAACCTAGTACATACGGCCGTTTATATTTTTAACCCCCGCCCAATGAAGGCAAAAGGGGTGGTATGAGTTTGATGTGTGAGTCTGTCTGTCTGTCTGTGTGTCTGTCTCTCAGCTCGCGGAGCGTAAACGGGTGAACCGATTTGAGTGTTGTTTTTTTATTCGAGTGTAGATTTCTTGAAGCATGTTGTTATGGTACCATCGAGCTGGTCTGATGATGGATTTCGAAGGTGGGAGCGAGAACCCTATGATGCTTTATTTTATTTTATTTTATTTTATTGGTCTTAAAAAAATCCACAGCTAATTACATTGTATTTAAACAGCTAAATTAAAACTTAATAAAAGCCAATAACGGATTTAAATTCCTTAATCTAAACATTTCGACATTTTACGGAGGTAAAAACAGTGGAATAAACATAAAATTAAAAATTAAAAAGAAAATGAAAATGAAAATGCACAGGTGAGAAGTGGGTGAGTGTGATGTGTACCTATAATTGTGGAGTAGTGTAGTGTAGTGTGGTGGTGTACACACCTGCTTAGCCCTACGACAGTAGTCTTGGGATCGGATATTTGGCAGCATTTGCCACTAAGCAGGGTGCGTGGATTATGAGTCGGAAAATAGTTGCTTCCTAAAAGCCAGTTTGGAAGAATGAAAAATGTCTATTTCCCTTTCCTTCAATACCCTATTATAATCAGAACGAATTCTGTTTATAACAGAGTTTTGCGCGTAGTTTGAGCGGCTCAAAGGGACGTGGAAGAGAGAGGTGTGTCTGGTTCTCTTAGTAGGAACATTTAGACGAAGTGCAGAGGCAGTCAGGTTCGAAGAGTCGAGTCGTCCATTGCAGATATCGTGAAGCAGCAGCATGTCCAGGAGGCTCCGTCTATCTTCGAGTGTCTGCAGCTTGTGATGCTCTAATAATACATTGTAATCCCTTTGATCACAACAGTTAGTAGTGCGATAGTGAAGATGTTTGACGAACTTACGCTGTATACTTTCAATTGAGTCAGAGTAGGTTTTATATGCTTACTAGTAAACCCGTCGAATTTGAGCTCATTAGGTTCGTTGTGATAAGACCTTTGGGAATATGGTAGGTACCATCAAGCTGATCTGATGATGGAGTGCGAAGATTGAAAGTGGGAGTTGGAACCCTGGAATGCTTACTAGGAAACCCATCGAGTTTGGGCTCATTAGACTCGTAGTGACAAGACCTTTGAGAATATGGTACTATCGAGCTGACCTGAGGATGGAGTGCGAAGCTCGAAGGTGGGAGCTGGAACCCTGGGATGCTTACTGGTATACCCATCGAGCTTAGGCTCATTCGCTTCGTTGTGATGATACCTTTTAATGACACCCGATGATGAAACTTGGTGATGAAACTGGAAGTCTGGTTTTATGCGGGGGTTTTTAATGCTAAAGTTATATCGTCTCAAAACAATGACACAGGGACGTACCTACTCGGGTATAGAGCAAAGAGTGAATGATAAATATTTTAATCATCTATACAACAGTGGTGCATTTATTTGTGTATTTGCCTAAGCTATTCCTTATTGGTCGAAGCAAATCAATTTAATATACCTACTAATATTTTTATATTTCAGGTGGAAGAAGATATGGAAAATTTCGTTAAGTTTAAGTTGGTCGGAGGAAAGCTTAAACTGAAGAAGGGAGTTTTGCCTCATAAGTTTGATTGTCAAAAACCATGGTAGTCAAATACCATGAAAGAATCCACTTTTGGTAGGTTATCTGATTGAGCTTGCACAAAACCAGCTTCTATTTTATTAGTACTCATATTAAATAAGTGTAGAGTTACAACAACACGTTATTTAAATAAATTGCCAACAAATAAAGAGTAACAACCACGTCGCCGCCCGTCGAATCGTGAACGAGTGAATGAGTGCCGGCCGCCGCGGCCAACTACCGAGTACTGCCGACCGCGCTCAATCGTCTCAGTGACGTCACACGGTCCCGGGCACACTGCCTTTTAGTGGAAGGAACGCATAATGTTTATTAATTAATATCTTCGTAAGTAATGGTCCGATTTGGATAATTCAAACTGTAATGTCATTCTTATGTAATAAAAAATAACTAAAGGGCCAGTTCTAATGAATTTGCTATAACTTTACTGATTCTCATTCTGTGGCCAACAACAAAAACGCATACGCGGGTAAGGGACAGGTGATCGGGTGATCGTTATTGTTTCTCGCTTACACAAAAATGATTCGTATTATGTCATCTCTTTCTTTTCTTTTTTTTCTGACGATGTGCCATCTCTATACTATACTCCCTTTACGAGTGCCGGCCGAGCACAGACTATATAGGGATACTACGGCCGAGTGGGAGTGGGTGGGTGGGGTGAGTGTAATGGGTGAGTGAGGTGATCAGGTGACAGTGCCATAGAAAAAAAAAAAGAATCGCCACCATGTACAGGCTGTACGGCTTTGATTGACCTTGCCTATCCAAAAGGATAAAGATGGAAAAAAAAAATGGTAATGGTCGGTCGGGTCGGGTCGGGTGTATTGTATGTACCTAATAATCATAATCAGTTAAGGTTTATGTTTTCCGAGTTTCTCATTGCCGTCGTCGCTAAATCTGCTTGATCTCGCCATGGACGCACTATCCAGCAAGGGCCCGACGGTGGACTGCGGCAAGTGCAGATTTTGCGGCAACATGAAGAAATGTCGTGTCGCCGACCACCCATACGATTACATGGGCCATCGGGAGGTCTACGCCGATATGCTCTACGAGTGTTTTAACATATTGGTGAGTGGGCTTTGAATTCATATTCAGGAACACTATTGCGACTGCTAAATCTCGTTGGATCGATATCCTCGAACCATCAGGTAGGACCGTGATTCTCCTAACGAATCGCGTGGTGGCTACAGCAAGGGCTCAAAATGACGGTTTTGTCTTGTCGACCGCGACCAGACGTAGGTACCGCGCTGTCTATAATCGAACTGGTCATCTTTCACTATAGCTATCGACATATTGCGATTTGCTTGTAGAATTCAGCCCCTGGTAGTCTGCACTTCCTCCTCAGTCACATTACCCGCTTGCCTACTTTTTCGACCCTTGTCTTCCGTCTTATTTCCACATGTGAATCCTGCAGAAGCGAAATCATCAATTCCCAAAGTAAATAAATGGGATGTTGTGGCCTTTGCCTTCATATTGAATTAACTATCTGTCGGCACAAAAAGAGGAAGCTTCTACCCAGGAAAAATGCTGCCGATGATGAACTATAGCTGTTGTTTGGCTTCGTAGCACGTGAATATGGTATTCTCATTGTTTATATCCATAATTTTAAAGAGGCCCCTATCTAAATTTCATCCAATCATACTCAGGCATGGTGTAGTATGCCTCAATCTTACTTGTGTCTGTGTAATGTAAACTAACTTTACAAAATATGATGTGTTCTAAGTATATCTGTTAGAAAATAAATACATTTGATTTTGGTGCTACACGCTCCGTCTTGCCTGCGAGCGTGCCGGCACAAACCAGTTTTGCATTTGTCTTTCTTTCATTGTTAGACAAAGACAGAACTCGTCAAATTATTTGGACATTATGATCAGAATATCAATGGATGTGGTTGTTGTGTTTCAGCTGCAGCCGAACCGCCTCTCGCGCCTGGTGTGCGCGGCGTGCGTGGTGCGCCTGCGAGCCGCGCGCTGCTTCCGGCAGCAGGTGCTGCGCTGCGAGCGAGACCTGCGACACCTGGATCAGCTGCAGCACGAGGCTGTGTTCGCAGGTGACCCGGCGCCAGGTGACCAGCGACTACTCAGGCAGCGCCGGTGGCAGCTTACGTCAAATCGCATACATTTTCTTAGCTATTGCCATGTTATCACCCGGATACTATACCAAGTTATCTGTGAAATGTCAGAATTCAGAGGGGTTTGGAATTTTATTATTATTTTTAGATGGAGCCTTATCCTGTAACTTGTCCGAAAACATGTTTTTTTTAGTGATATTTAAAAAATTAGGGCCTAGCTCTCAGGAGGTTAATTATTCAACCTACTCACAAAATTCGCGAATTGGTTGAGAAATGCGCCCTGTAGAGGAGAACAGGAAAACAAACATACGAAAGTATTTTTGGCCAATCCTGAAACGGAGACGCTTCGCTCGCTCGGTCAAAAATTTATGGCTTAGGGATGTCTTAAGGTTAGTGCATTTTTTTTTGCTAGGAACAGTTTAAACAAGTTAGGAAAGAACTCAGGCGAGTCTTATTTTTAGTGCAAACGGGTGTTAGTTTTACAAAAGCCTTTCTGTTGGCAGGTGAATCGTCAAAGAGCACCGACATAGATGTGAAAATAGAAACGAATCCGGACGCAGAAGAGATGCCCGTGGAAGCGATGGAGGAAGACGGCCAGAACAGCGACGCTGACGACGCGGGCGGTGATGACGACCGCTTGAAAGGTGAACAAGGTACAGGTCAGCTATTTGTATTTTTTTTACATTTAAAAACAGTATTCTACATAAGACAAGAACAACAAAATTAAAGTAATATAATAGAACATTCTGGGGTACTCTTGTAAGAGTTCCTTAAAACGTTCGTTTGTGGAAGTCGGTTTTTTCTAAAGTTTACTTTTTGTTTAAATTATTTCCATCATTAATTGTATTACATGTTTTCTGTGCAATAAAGTAAGTAAGTAAGTAAAAAGTATCTACTCATCCTATGGCACAGGGCTCGCCCTTTTTAGGCAGTAGAGATCATCCGAACGAACAATTCGTTACTATGTAAATAACAAGTTTAAAAGTATATTTTTCTGAATAAGTTATTATTTCATATCAAAATGTCTACCCACTTCAGACGCAGAGGAGCCTCCAACCCTCATCCTCGCCCCCGACTCGCGCCCCCTGCGCCTGCAGCTGAGGCGCCGCCCCCGCGCGGGCGCCGGCGGCGGCACGCGCGCGGTGTACCGCGACATGCGCACGCGCACGGCGGCGCAGACGCGCGCGCTGCTGCTGGCGAGGATGCAGAGGGCGAGGGAGCAGCCGAGAGCTGTGGCCGCAGGTGAGATGAGTGTGATAATGCTCGAAGTCTCACTCCGAAGGTTCGGGAGACGCAAGTTTTATCTATATAGCGTGTTTAGAGTATGGAGCGACAACATTTTTGGGGAGTAGGGGACATGATACTGAACAATTTTCACTATGAAAGCGATTTGATCAGAACAACTTTTTTTTGACATCTCAATACATTTTGAGCCAAACGGTTATCAGATGGTTTGTAGAGAGAAGTGAAAAATAAAGTTTCTCAGATCAAATCGGTTTGATAGTCAAAGTTGTTCAGAATGATGTCCCTAACTGCCCAAAATAGGGGTGGGAAATAGTAAAACAGTTTTTCTGTGTATTTATTTATTTATTTATTTATAGGTACCATTTTATATTTGTGCCATTACAGCAAACGAGCCAAGGCGGCACAAACATAAATTGATCTCGGTCCTCGATCTCATCGCAACTCGCAGTCGGGGTACGATCTTTCAAGAAAATTTCTATGCGCATTATTACTATGGTAGTACTTACATGTTTTTTAACCGACTTCACAAAGGAGAAGGAAAGACAGACAGACAGGCAGACGGACGGACGGACGGACAGAAACAAAGTGATCCTATAAGCGTTCCTTTATCCTTTTAAGGATCGGAACCCTAAAAATGCACTTACCTGAGCACAATAAACAGATAAGATGTGTCGACGAGAGGATTAAGCCATTCCTGAGCCATATGTTTTAATCTATAGTTAGGCTTTTCTTAGCCTTAGGTGTATCTTAGCTAGGACAAGACTAACTTATGTTTAGTGCAAATGGATGTAAATGTGTAATATCAGTAACATTTGCTTTTGGCGTTGCAGACGGAAATGTTTGTTCTAATCTTAATGTTGTAATGTTTGTCTGTACTGCTGTTTTGTGTATTAATAAATAAATAAATAAATAAACATCTCGTTGTCCGCAGCGCCGGGCGGCCCCCGCCAGCACTACTCGGGCCGCGAGCGCGCGCAACACGACAACACACTCACATTCATCAAAAACTCACACATCACTCCCTTCCACAACAACCAGGGAGCGTACTACTGCCACTACTGCCGCGACTCCTTCACCGACCCGCGCGACCTGCGCGACCACACCGACGCGCACGACCCCAACACGTACGACCGACACAACCATCGGGGAAGAGTGCCCACTGTCGACATCACAAGAGTCGACTGCCGACTGTGCCCTGCTAGCATATCCGACATCGCACACCTGAAGAAACATCTCACAGAAACTCACCGGATCAAAATATACAACGTTCCGGACGAAATGATACAATTCAAGTTGACCCACCCGAGCATCGCGTGCCTGGAGTGCGGGAAGTCGTACATGTTCATTGACAAACTGATGGAGCACACGGCGGAACACTTCGGGAGACATGTGTGCGACAAGTGTGGGGCGGCGTTTGTTCAACCGAAGACTTTAGCGGCGCATCTGCGGTGCCACAACAAGCCGACGGAACTGTTCCCGTGCCACGTGTGCGGGAAGAAGCTGTCGACCAACAGGTCCAGGTTCATTCATGTGTCGGTGGTCCATGAGAAAAAGCCGGTGTTCGATTGCTCGAAATGCGATGAGAAGTTCATGTCGTACTCGCACAGGTAAGAACTGTCACGTGGATATACAGGGTGTAACAGAAAGGTGTAGTCATATTTTAGGGGGTTGTTAGGGACATCATTTGTTTATTTGTGAGCTGGGTCCGCAGCACGATATACATAAATAATAATTGAAACAAAAAGTAAACTTTAGAAAAAACCGACTTCCACAAACCCTATTTGATTAGATTGAGTTTAATACAAACTGTAACCCCTCATCCCCCCCCCCCCTTGGGGACTTAATTTTGTCAAATCCCATCTCAGTGCTACCCCACGCTACTAAGGAACGTCGGTACATAGTTTCATGGCTCTAGGTCCACCGGTTTAGGCTATGCGTTGCCTGCCCGTCAGCCACGCATTGTATTTGTACCTAGTATTGAGCAGTTCTGGTGGCCATGTGTGGTCTTCATCAGCAGTTCCGCATCACAATATTATGCTTACCATGTGCATTTGCACGAGCTATTATGAAAAACACAAAAATCACTATAGGTCTGCCTATAATATTTGAAGAGTTCCCTCGATTTCTCCAGGATCCCATCATCAGATCCTGACCTGGTGTCAATGGGACCAATGCCAACCCTTTCAAAAAAAATATATTTCCAAATCGGTCCATCCGTCTAGGCGTTATCGGGGCACATACATAAAAAAAACTTCTGGACGAATTGTAAACCTCCTCCTTTGGGAAGTCGGTTAAATATGATTGAACATAGGACAATTAAAGACTCTTATTTTGTGACCTTATCATGAAAAAGGGTAAAAATAATCAATTATTAAAAATAGGCAGTATCATTGTGAGCAAAGTTGACCGATTTGATAAGAGCTTCTTTAAATTTCACTTCTCTATACAAACCACGCTCGGACCAAAACGTATGGAGCAATGAAAAATAAAGTTGCTCATAATGGTCTCCCTAACAACCCCCTAAAATATGACACACCCTTCTGTTACATCCTGTAGGGTATTCAGGCAGAACCGAGTAAGTGCAAGTATTTTTTTCAGGTATATTGGTTCTGCTTGGTAAATAAGCAGAAGATTCTGATTATCCCTACACACTTAACATTTTTAGGGTTCCGTAGAGAAACAAGTTACCCTTATAGTTTCGTCAAGTCTGTCCGTCCGTCCGTCAGTCCGTATGTCACAGCAACTTTATTCCAAAACTATTAGGACTACACAGTTGAAACTTGGTACGTAGATGTATTCTATGAATCGCTTTACGATTTTTATACAGAAACTGAAAAAAATAAATATTTAAGGGGGCTTATAAAAAGTAATACATAAAACTGAAACCAAAATATATTTTTTTCATCAAACCTTCATGTGTGGGTGTCTATAGATAGGTCTTCAAAAATGAAGTGGAGGTTCCTAAAACCATTTTTCCTCAAAGTCAATCTTTAAAGAGACAGACCCATCAAAAGTGGAAAAAATTGTGTCCCCCCCCTCTAACTTTTAAAGTAAGAGAGTGATAAATCTATAAAAAATATATGCTGTCTATCTCAATATAAACTTTCGATGAAAAATGGTTTGAACAAAACATAATAAGCAGTTCAGTTCAAAATTTTTATTGACCATAAAATCATACATATTACTTATTCAACAGGCAGTTTTCAAGATATAAGACATTTATTAAAAACCGCAAAGATAACTTTGTCATTCATACAAACACTATGAAATACAAAGTTACAACACAAACATCCAGTCTTAAAATTACTTGCTACTACGGACCCTTCATGAGCGAGTCCGACCCGCACTTGGCCACTTTTTTAACAAAAACTTGCACTTATTCGGTTCTGCCAGAACACCATATGGTAATCAAATAATTATTTTGTTAATGCTTATAAATATAGATAGAGTGATCTTTTTTGCATTCGTGTGACGTCAATCAAAGTGCGTTATTGTGATTATTTACCTATCTAAATTGTTAAGTAAACATACTGTGTAGTGACTTTGCATTACAGTCTTCACAAAATAAAAGGCCCATTTTGACAGTTCACGCCCATGAAGTTTTAGCGCGTAGGTAATAGAAGCGGTTTTCCTAGGTGCAACTTGTACGCTTTGCTTGTACGCAACAGTTGGCTTTTATTAGGGGTTAAAACTTCATGGGCGTGAACTGTCAAAACGGGCCTTTTATTTTGTGAAGACTTTAGTGTCAGTAACAGGAAGTGCCAGCTCTAAAAATTGTTCTTTACTCCCTTGGTAAACAATCTACTATTATGCACCATGGGGTTAAAGCATTTTAAGTCACGGGCGCGATTTTGAATCCTGAACGCAACGAAGGACTCGGAAGTCAAGAGTACAGAGTGCAGTGAGTGATTCAAGCGTGCCCAATACAAAACGGCTGTGTATCTACTATTCCAGGAACAAGCACATGGTGGATGTTCACGGACAGAACCGCTCGTACCCGTGCCACGCGTGCGGAGTCACCTTCGACCTGCGCAAGAAACTCGTAAGCTATGGCTTTATTAGGGGCGTCCATTAATTACGTGAGGGGTTTTCGGCGATTTTCTGTCCCAACCCCCTCCCCCTGGTGAGATTTCGTGAGATTTTACTCAACCCCCTCCGCCATCCCCCAATCTCACGTGAGATTTGGAAAAAATGTGTGTTTCTATTGTAAAGGCGTTGGATTTATTAAAAAAATATATATATTTAAGAGTACTCCAGTATTTTTATGTATAAATATTAATATATCCACACAACCACAATTTATTTATTTATTTATTTCTTTATTTATTTATTTATATATACCGCATACTTCACCTCTTAAAGCCTCTCAGGTGTCTCTCATGAGACGGATAAACAGTCAGATAACTTTTTTACTAAAAGCCCCAGATGAACACGGACAAGCGCTGTCTGAGGAATGAGCGGGCGGCACTAACTCGATGTAATATTGTTTGAGCAGGTGATGCACGACCGCGCGGTGCACAGGAAGGAGTACACGCACCAGTGCGAGATGTGCGACAAGAAGTACACGAGCCCCGACCAGGTGAAGCGGCACATGAAGAAGTACCACAAGGAGTAGCCTCGCCTCTGTACACTGTTTTTAACCGACTTCAAATAATTGAAACAAAAAGTAAACTTTAGAAAAAACCGACTTCCACAAACCCTATTTGATTAGATTGAGTTTAATACAAACTGTAACCCCTTATCCCCCCACCCTTGGGGAATTAATTTTGTCAAATCCCATATCAGTGCTACCCCACGCTACTAAGGAACCCCTGTACAAAGTTTCATGGCTCTAGGTCCACCGGTTTAGGCTATGCGTTGCCTGCCCGTCAGCCACGCATTGTATTTGTACCTAGTATTGAGCAGATCTGGTGGCCATATGTGGTCTTCATCAGCAGTTCCGCATCACAATATTATGCTTGACGTGAGTAAATGCACGAGTTATTACTAAAAACACAAAAATCACTATAGGTCTGCCTATAATATTTGAAGAGTTCCCTCGATTTCTCCAGGATCACATCATCAGACCCTGACCTGGTGTCAATGGGACCAATGGGAAGGTAAACCCTTTCAAACAAAAAAATAATTTTCCAAATCGGTCCTTCCGTCTAGGCGGTATCGGGGCGCATACATAAATAACCGGCCAAGTGCGAGTCGGACTCGCGTAGTAGCGTGGGGTAGCGCTGAGATGGGATTTGACAAAATTAATTCCCCAAGGGGGGGGGGGATAAGGGGTTACAGTTTGTGTTAAACTCAATCTAATCAAATAGGGTTTGTGGAAGTCGGTTTTTTCTAAAGTTTACTTTTTGTTTCAATTATATAGGTATATCATGTTTCATAGAGCCATTTACTGCCTAAGACCTATACAATCGATATCTAAATAGAAATAGTTGTAAGTTTTTTTTTTAAACAACCGAGTTCGATTCCCGAGCTGAGTACAGGTTTTTTAAAATGTATGAATGCAGTTTTTGTTCTTATCAAAATCGATGACATAGTTCGCTAGAATCTTCGTATGTCATAAAGTTTCAGACTTTCCCATACTGACCCATTTAAATGAGACATTTAATTAGGGTATTTTGGGTATGATATTTTGGGTAATGATAGTACCCATCATTACGAAGAACTTTCCCCAAGGAACATATGGTCGCAAACGAAAAAAAATATTTGGTCTCCCTTTCCCTCTCCCTTTTGGTCTCAGCTGACCGCGGCAATGTACTGGGAGACGAAATTTTTTTTCATTTGAATAGAATAGAATAGAATAGAAAGCACATTTATTCAACTATTACAATACACAAAACACAGCAATAACAAATTATAAACAGAAACAAGTAGGAAATAAAATATACACAAGACAAAAATAATAGTAAAAATAAGGTCGGGCAGAACGGTGCCATGAAGTGTGTACAGCAACAGCGAAACGGCTCCGACTCAGCATGAGTTACAGGACCTCCAGGAGATTCTGCAACGCTGATATTCTGTCGGTACCTATTAGAGAGTGAGTAAGTAAGTGTCTGGGTGGGTGTTAACAAAACTACATACTATAAATAACTCAAAAGGAAACGAGTTTAAACTATTCAATAAAAATATTAATAATATGAATATAGTACCTACAATACGAAGATAAATTGTTATAATATGTAAAAGTTTAATATAAAAGATAAACTACAAATAAAAATTAAGATTATCATAAGACTTAGCCGATTTACGTCATACCAAAAAAAGTTAAAGTTAAAGTGCGCGGTCGCGGGTGCTCTCATTTGCGACTATTTATGTTTCTTGGGGAAAATTGTTCATAATGATGGTTGCTATCATTCCCCAAAATACGGTCAGCTAATTAAATGTCACCCTGTATAGATAACATTCTTAGCCAATAGGCAAATCTTAGGTTACTTTGCTGCTACAAGACCCCGCAGTCACCCTGTATATTACTTCTGACATTTTTTATGTCCTAAATCATTTTCATAGCAATAATATGTCAAGCAGTGGCTTTCGATTAGTCCGACAGAAATACTAATAATACGTACTTATAATATCAATCATTTGTGTAATGATCTGTGAACTGGTGTGTATTCTCTTGAGTATAGACTGTTGGTAGAATATTATTTTATTTTGTATATAAAATAGGAATATCTAAAAGCTGCTTAATGTTAACAATGGCAAGTACAGTACGGGCCCTTTGTTTTGGCATATCGGGTCTCGTCTCGCTCTCTCTCTCTCTCTCGCTAAGTCAAACGCCGAGTATCATACTCGTCATGGCACCTCGGGTCCCGTCCCGACGTGCCAAAACAAAGGCCCCGTACTGTATGTAAGTGTTATTTATAGAGCGTGTGTGTGTATGAAAAAATAATAAATGATCTTCTGCAACACATTTTTGATATTTTTATTATCTCCCTCGCAACATGTTTATTTATCTCGAATTAACGATCACCTAGCCTTAATTAATTGATTCCTGACTATCGATATGTTACTGTAAAAGCCCGAACTCGGTAAATCCTAGGATTTAGGATTTACCGGTAAATCCTAAGATTTACCAACTAGCTGTGGTAAAAGCCCGAAAAGTTTTATTTTTCACATCTCCATAAATATCAACAGGGTCCTGATTTTGAACGCGAAACGCATGGCAATTTATTTATTTATATAATTAGACACATCAACAACAAACATATATAAAATTATACAATAGAAATATGGCGGTATTGTTCTTAAACGAGTGCCTATTATAGATGAGCACAGCATTGGCCATTGTTGTACTAAAGTTTAATTTTATATTTTAACTTAGAATGTAAGTATAGTAATAAATAACAGTTAATTAGGATTTGGAATTTAAGTAGGTAGCTATATAATAATATTAATGAATAGCAATAGCTATTGCGCAGACGCAATATTCCGGATTTGGCGTCGCAGGCGCCCACGCACACGGCCATACGCGTAGGGGCAGGGTGGTATTGGCGGTGAGTCCGGACATCGTTAACTCCTTGCCCTGGAGGGCTATAAGGGCGGCACTGGCATACCACCAGATGCCCCCGTACCTTCAGGCCATTGTCGGAGCTTACCTGCGTGGCAGGAGCATTGAGTACCTGGGTCGGGATGCAACCATCCATCAAAGGGAAGTATACTGCGGAGTTCCGCAGGGGTCCGTCCTAGGCCCGCTGTTGTGGAACCTAGCGTATGACAGGGTCCTGCGTGTCGCCCTCCCAAGTTAGGTTAGGTTAGGTTAGGTTTGTCCCTGTAGCCTGGGAGTTAGAATTTGGCTACGGTATCTCCTGCCCATCGTAAGCGGCGACCAAAAGGAGAGTAGGGGCTGCGGGCGCTGAGGACGGGGGTCCAAGGCGCCGCATCATAGCGGCCCCGGGAAGAGCAGCAGTGCATGTGGCCATGTACTGCAGCGAACGCTGCGAGGGAGTCGGGAGACCCTGAGCCTGAGTCTCCCAAAGAGGAGCTGCGGCGCAGTGTTGGGTGGCTCCGGTGCGTTCCACTGGAGATCCCGGAGCCTCACAATGACACTGATGGTGGCCACCGAGGGGGTTTTAGTGGGTCAAACCCCACATATCCCGCCTGGCTCCCCCGGGTCCGGCGGGAATCTTGTTGAAGATTTCCCCCTGGAAAAAAAAAAAAAAGAAGGTTAGGTTAGGTTAGGTTAGGTTAGGTTTTTTTTTTATATCAGTTTAATTACAAATCTACAGACACTAGTTGTCCGTACTCTTATTAGGTTAGGTTAGGTTAGGTTAGGTTAGGTTAGGTTAGGTTAGGTTAGGTTAGGTTAGGTTAGGTTAGGTTAGGTTAGGTTAGGTTAGGTTTTTTTTTTTTTTTTTCTCGGGAGGAGGAGGGGAATTTATACTCATGTATACCGGCGTGTTTACCGACACGACGGCATGCCCGACTTCGTACGACAGCATGTTTCCAGCCCCGCCAGTCTCATGCTGCCCCACGACCTACGGACTAAACCCCTCCCCCTTTTCTTTTGGTAGGTACCTTTGATGTGGTGGTCAAAGACATTATTTACTTATTACCTGTGGTGTATACATATTTTTACAGTTGTTTGTCCTTATAAATCTACTTAAATCTATCCAAAACCCATTTTTATCCTAAATTGCGGCAAGTTTTTTTTTTTTTTTTTTTACAACTATCTTTCTTAATATCTCTTAAGTAAATCCTGTTATATATTCATTATATAACCTAATTTTACAGCTTATTTTATCTAATGCTTATTGTGCGTGACTTCTTTTATTTTATAATTATAAATCTATATATATTTACAATATGTAGTTATAATTACTTTAAATGCCTACTTTGTTAATTTTTGTTCCTTTTATTACTAGTTTTCACTATGAAGCAGCAAAATTTTAG
Organism: Argyresthia albistria; assembly: GCA_963457715.1. Taxonomy (NCBI): domain Eukaryota; kingdom Metazoa; phylum Arthropoda; class Insecta; order Lepidoptera; family Argyresthiidae; genus Argyresthia; species Argyresthia albistria. The sequence continues at coordinate 101,836 of OY735282.1, forward strand.
GAATTGAGATCTTAAGCTTTTGTCTTCCAGAAACCTGGCGAAGTTTGCCGCCTCTACCGTTATTCCTGTTTCGATTTCCAGATCGATCCTTTTTCTGGAGAATCTGGGGCACTCGGCCAAAAGGTGCGTCACTGTTTCCTCCTCTTCCGGATCACATTCGCACGCTGGGCTTTGCGCACATTTGAACCTGTGGAGGTATTCTGCGAATCCACCGTGTCCCGTGAGTAGTTGGGTTACCAAGTTCTCTGCCCCTATCTCTCTCATTGTTTTGTAAGCAGTTTGAACATTTGGGAGAAATTGCTTTGTGACAGCAGCGGTCTCTCCGTTATTATACCTTGTTTGCCATTCAACTAGTGTTCTTTGTCGTAGTGCTCTCTTTACATAAGAAATTGGGCAGCAGTCGTAGTGGGCTTTTGTCTTTAGTTGTAGGGCGGCTTGCTTTGCTAGTTCGTCAGCTCTTTCATTGCCTATTGCTCCTTTGTGGGCCCTGATCCAAAAGAGTCTCACTGCTTTTCCCTCTCTTGCTAAAGTGGCGAGGATCTCCCTTATTTTAAATGCTAATGGATGAGAGGTCTCTGCATATTGAATTGCCTCTAGTGCAGATCTGGAGTCGCTCAAAATGCTGACGTCTGGTTCTCTGGTATCCAAAACCATTTTGACAGCCCTGTAGAGGGCGTACATTTCAGCTTGATATACTGTACAATACTTTTCTAACTTCATCTTGATTGTTTTATGCTCAGTACCCTCCTTCCACATAGTTAATGCAGCTCCTACCTTGCCTTCTATTTTGCTTCCATCCGTGTATATCTGTGTTTTTATTTGTTTTTCTTTGATTGTTTCAGGATTGGTGTTTTCAAGGCATTCGAAATCTACGGCTGCTGCTAATGCTGGGTGGGGCGCTTTAAGGAAGCTAGTGCGTGCCTCTATTTGTCTACCTGGTAAGTACTCGATTTCCTTTCCTCTTTTTGTTTGGTAGAGTTCGGCAGCCTCTTTGACCCTCAGGTCCAGCGGAAGTATACCCGCTAGCACCATCGCTGCGTTTAGTGACACTGTCCTGTATGCTTTGCTAATTTTTTGTCCGAACCCTCTCTGTAGTGTGTTAAATTGCTTTTGGGACATGATTTTTTCAGCTGCTGGTGCCCATACGCTGGCACTGTATAGAACTATCGGCTCCACTATGGCCACGTACATCGTTCTGATTATCTCTGGGTTCAAACCCCATGAAATTTTTGCTGTTCTAGCTAGCTGCTTGTATATGTTTAAGGCTTTTCTACATATGTATGAAATGTGGCTATTAAAGGTAAGCTTGTTGTCAATGATGACCCCTAGAATTTTGACTTCACTGACGAGGCCAATTATTGTCCCGCCCATGCTCAGGGATGGAGCCGCAATTTTTAGCTTCTTTGTAATAACCATCGCATTGGTCTTTTGCGGTGCGAACTTTAGCTTATTTTCACGTCCCCACTCGTGAACCCGTGCGAGAATACTGTTTGCTTCTCTTTCCATGTCCTCCATTTTAGTCCCTGAAATAATCAGAACGATGTCGTCAGCAAAGGCCTGCACGTACGTTCCGAGACGTTCAATTTCGTCCAAAAGTGGATCCAGCAGAAGGTTCCAAAAAGTTGGTCCCCCTATTGAACCTTGGATGCATCCTTTTGTCGCTTTCCTGGAGCATTCTTTTCCAGCATATTGGACATTTACTTCTCTCTCCGCAAGGTAGTCGCCCACCAGTCGTCGGAGATTGGCTGGGCACCTCTTCTCCAGCAGTCGACATTTGATGGCCGGCCACCATGCGCTGTCGAAGGCCCCTTCTATGTCTAGCGATATTAGTATCACGCTCTCCTTCTTCTTCAGCCTCTCTTGAATGCGCGTCACCATGTCATAGAGGGAGTCCTCCGTGCACCTCTGTGGTACGAAGCCATACTGTCTGGGGTTACTTTTGGGAAGAAGGTGCCATCTCAGTCGTTTCACTATAAGTTTCTCGAGAACTTTTCCCAGGACCGGCAGAAGTCCTATAGGTCGATAGGATTTGGGCACACTGTAATCATCTTTACCGGGTTTCCTTAGAATCACTACCGCGGCCACTTTCCAGATTCGTGGGAAGCAGGCTAGCTCCAGACATTTGTTACATATGGCCAGCATTATAGACTTGTTTTCCATTATGGCTCTACTGCATATGTCAGCCGTGAATCCATCGAGCCCTGGAGCTTTCTTTTTGTTGAAGCTGTTAGTAATGATTCTTAGTTCTTCCAAGGTGAAAAGCTCGTCCAGATCTTCTCCCACAGCGGTTTCGTCAGCCGTGTTTGCCTTTTGTCTTATTTCAATGTTAGGTTAGGTTAGGTTAGGTTAGGTTAGGTTAGGTTAGGTTAGGTTAGGTTAGGTTTTTTTTTTTTTTAATACATGTGGTGGAAATCCTCATGGACACCTGGGAATGTTGCCCAGGTAGTGTCGGACTCTTACCGACTAAAACCACCACATGTTTACATTATGAACCCCTAACATAATCAGGGACTTTGGTATTAGTATGATTTGATTTTTACATGTTTATTTTAATTTTATTACATATATGTAAAGTTATATAATACTACTATATATTTACTTATATGCTACTTTCTTATTCATGTATATATTTTTTCTTTCTTTTTTTTTATGTTATGTTTTTTATTACAGTTTTTTCCTTTATTTTTTCTCCTTTTTCTTTGTTTTTCTTTTATGATCTGCTTAGGTCTAACATGGTTTTATATTTATAATCTAAATTTACAATTTTATGCTGTTCAAAAAGTATAATCATTATACCTTGACAGCATAACTATTATCTAGTCTTATTTCTTTTAATTACTTGGCTTGCGATTCTGACGCAGTATTCAATAAACAATTTCCTATCTTTTCCGGCCATAATAGATGCCAGTTTGCACGGAGTTAACTTGAGTCCTAACTCTTGTTCAACGTTGAATCGGTCAATAGCGTGAATAGGGCATTCCAGCAAAATGTGCAATACCGTTTCTTCCACCCCGGGTTCGCATATGCACGATGGATTCTCCTTACACCTGAATCTAGTCAGATATTCGGAGAATCCACCGTGCCCCGTCAAAATTTGGGTAGTTATGCCTGTTGGGGTGAACTTTCGGATCGTTGAAAAGGCCGTCACCGCGTTGGGAAAGAAAACCTTTGTTGTTGACGCCGTTGTACCGGTGTTGTAGCGGCGATTCCATTCGTCAAGCGTTGCCATACGGATGCCTCGCTTGACGAATGAAACCGGACACTGGTCATAGTCCATCTTTCGCCTGTTGCTCAGGGCAGCGTCTTTCGCCAGAAGGTCAGCCCTCTCGTTTCCCTCCAGTCCCACATGAGCCTTGATCCAGAACAAATGCACAGTTTTGTTCCGTTGACTTAATGTCCTGATGTTACATCTTGATTCTACGGCTAGGGGGTGGAGGGATCCGAGATTGGTGACAGTCTGTAGAGACGACATAGAGTCGCTATATAACGCGAACGTGGCAGCTTTGTGATTTAGCATAATCCTGGTAGCTCTGCATATCGCTAACAGTTCAGCTTGATAGACCGTGCAATAATTCGGTAGGCTCAGCTTGAGGGTTTTGGTTTCGACCGCGCCCTCCCATAAGGATAGCGCGGCTCCAACCTTACCCTCAATTTTGCTGCCGTCCGTGAATATGCGGACATCGTAGTCGCTGTGAGCGTCCACTTGTTCTTGGTCTACCAGGCTTTTAAATTCGAGCTGGGTTTGTGCCGCGGGATGTGGGATTTCGACTGCAGGAATCATGCGCTCTACTTCTCGGTCCGCCAGTACCGGCTGGGGCACCCCCCGTCTCGCCTCGTATAGGGAAGCAGCTTCCCTTACACGAAGGTCGAGTGGCAGTATCCCAGCCAGAACCAGGGCCGAGTTTAAGGAAACGGTGCGGTATGCTTTGCACATCCTTTGTGCAATTCCGCGCTGAACGGCTCCCAACTGGTCCATTACGCCTATCTTCATCGCGGCTGGGGCCCACGCGCTGGCAGCATATAGGATCACCGGCTCAACAGTTGCCACGTATATGGTTCGTATTACCTCGGGGTGGAGGCCCCACGACGTTTTTGCTGTCCTCGACAACTGCTTATATATATTCATAGCTTTGTTGCAGATGTTGTACACGTGGGTATTAAATGTTAACTTATTGTCTATGGTAACCCCCAGAATTTTTATTTCCTTAGACATAGCAATGCCGATCCCCCCCATGCTCAGGTGTGGTGTGTCATACTTCAATCTGCGGGTTATTACCATGGCCATTGTTTTATGTGGCGCAAACTTCAATTTATTCTGGACACCCCACACCCGAACATGTTCAAGAGCGGCATTAGCTTGTCTTTGGATATCTAGGGCCGTTTCTCCGTCAAATACTAAAACCACATCATCGGCAAACGCCTGGCAGTACACGCCCTGGGCGTCCATGTTTCGCAACAGGGGATCCAAAAGGAGGTTCCAAAGAATTGGACCTCCTATGGATCCCTGGACGCAGCCCTTGTTTGTGGGCTTTGTGTACTCCAGACCAGCGTATCTTACCTTGACAGTTCTGTTTGACAAGTAACTGTCAAAAACCCGTCTGAGGTATACCGGACAGTTTTCCTCAGCCAGCCGAGTCTTGATTGCTGGCCACCATGCGCTATCGAAGGCTCCCTCTATATCCAATGAAACTATCGTAATGATCTTCTTATCATCTAGTTTTCGACGAATTCGTTGCATAAGGATATAGAGGGAGTCCTCGGTGCTTCTTTGGGGCATAAACCCGAATTGGCGTGGACTGATCCGTGGCAGGAGATGGTACCGCAGGCGAGCCACCAACATCTTCTCCAGTATTTTCCCTAGCACAGGCCGATGGGCCTGTATGATTTGGCAGCCCTATAATTATCCTTCCCCGGTTTCCTCAAAACCACGACTACGGCTTCCTTCCACGCGTTGGGAAAATAATTACACGCCAAGCATCTGTTCAGTACACAGAGGAATAAGTCAGGGTTGGCTTCTATGGCATGTCGACAAATGTCAGCCGTAAAGCCGTCAGCTCCTGGGGCCTTCTTCGGGTTAAAGGATTCCATGGCTACACGAAGTTCAGTGGATGTAAACGGCAGTTCCGGTTTTATAAGTGGGCTTCCAGCGTTTAAGGTCTCAGCCAGCTTCCTTATTTTGATATGATCGTTAGGTTAGGTTAGGTTAGGTTAGGTTAGGTTAGGTTAGGTTAGGTTAGGTTAGGTTAGGTTAGGTTAGGTTAGGTTAGGTTAGGTTAGGTTAGGTTAGGTTAGGTTAGGTTAGGTTAGGTTAGGTTAGGTTAGGTTAGGTTAGGTTAGGTTAGGTTAGGTTAGGTTTTTTTTTTTTTTTTTTTTAAATAGGGTGCATAGAGGGGAAAATCCGTCATGGACACCTGGGAAGGAGACCCAGGTAGTGTCGGACTCCTACCGACTAAAAACCCATATGCATGCCCTTTACATAGTAAATCCCCTGTCGTAGACAAGGCTTTTATTTTTACGGTTTAATTCTAACATGGGGTGTCTTATTGACATAACAATAACTACAACTTAACCTAAACTTAAGATTAACATAGTGAGCATTGGAATGCAATTGTAAAATTCTTTTTTTTTTTTTTTATTATTTTACTTTCCTTTTTTTTTTTTTTTTATTCCTTTTTTTTGTGGTTTTTACAACTATAAATTAATCTATGATATAAACTTATATTCTTAAAATATAATTAAATCATAGTTTCTATGCTATTTATTTCTCTTATTTACTTTTATAATTATCATCTTGCTAAATTCTAGGAATTTATCTCTATAATTTCCATTTATAATTTCCGCGAAGTTTTCTTTTACAATTTGCAAGCCAATCTCCTGCTCCAGATTATATCTTGCCTTAGCAAACATTGGGCATTCCGTTATAATGTGAGGCACTGTCTCCTGCACGTCCGGGTCACAGGCACACGCTGGACTCCCCTTGCACTTGAAGCGGTTCAAGTACTCGGAGAAGCCACCGTGTCCCGTGAAAAGCTGGGTAGTAATTTGGCTGTGCTCTACATTTTTTGAAAATTTATATGCCGCAGTCGCGTCCGGGAAGAACAGTTTGGTTATGGCGCCAGTATCGCCCTCCCTGTATCTCCTGTTCCATTCGTCAATCGTATCCAGCCGGTTCCTGCGCTTAACGAATGAAACAGGGTACAGGTCGTACTGCGGTCGCGTTTTAGATCTTAGGGCGGCCTCCTTTGCCAGCTGATCTGCTCTCTCATTCCCCTGAAGCCCCGCGTGTGCTTTGATCCAGAACAAGGATACACTTTTATTCTGGAGTTTGCATAGTCTTATGGTACGCCTTGTTTCGACTGCGAGGGGATGAGGAGAGTCGCAGTTTATCACAGTCTGGAGAGCCGCCATGGAGTCGCTGAAGATGGCGAAAGAAGTTTCACTCCGTTTGTTTATTTCCCTGACCGCTTGACAAAGGGCTAAAAGTTCCGCCTGGTAGACGGTACAGTACGACGACAAGGTAAGTTTTAGGGCCCGAACCTCGGCGTCCCCTTTCCAGACGGAGAGCGCTGCGCCCACTTTCCCCTCAATCTTACTGCCATCCGTGTATATTCGGACATCAAAGTTTTTATTGTCATCGTACTGCTGCTCGTCCACCAGACTACCAAACTCAAGCGCAGCCTGTTCGGCGGGATGCGGAAAATCTGTTGCCGGGGCCATTCGCTCTACCTCTCGATCGCTAAGATCTGGCTGGTGCA